>AFRA01000008.1:0-126323 GCA_000223055.1 Claviceps fusiformis PRL 1980
CAGTCCCTTCGCCTTGTCTTTGAGACCGGATATGCGCTCCTCCAACCGCTCATTCTCGGCCTTGGTCGTGGTCACTTGTTTTTCGAGCTCCCTTTTCATCTTGTCGCGTTCTCTTCTCTCAGTCGCGAGATTCTCTTCGGCCTCCTCGAGCCTGCATGCCAACTCCGCGGCCGCGGCGTCGTTGTTCTTAGACTGCAAGCGCTGTCGTGACCGCTTCTCGTTGTCCAGCTCTGCCTCTACCGCGTCAAGCTGTCGGCGCAGGTCGTTCTTCTCCGCCACCGTGGCCTGGAGGGTCGTGAGTTGTGATTGGAGATGCTCCAGCTCTGGTTTGAGGCGCTCCAGTTCTCTGGTCAGAGCAAACTTTTCCTGTAATAATTTCCCTGTATCGCTCATGGATAAATTCATTGCTTCCATCTCGGCCTGTTTTTGGAAAAGGGCGGTTTAGTATTAGTGGTGATACATGTGAGTGAGCCGAGATGATTCGGTTCAAATGCGAACCTTCAAGTTGGCCAGATCAATGTCCTGCTTCTTCAGTCGCGCATTTTGTCCACGGATCGTCTTCTGACTAACTGCCAAGTCGAGTCGTAGTTGATCCGTGTCTCTCGTCAGGGCGCTGATTTTGTGATTCCGCTGGCCGATTTCGTCTCGCAGATCCGCGTTCTCGTCGCGAATCGTCAGTATCCGCAGCTGTAATAGTCGCGCCTCTTCATCGCGCGTGATGGATTCGGTTTTGTGCAAAGCCTCTTGACGCAGCATTTCGAGCTCGTGAATCCGCGCCATGCGCGCCACGCGCTACGGCAGGAATCAGTAACCGAGTTTTTCTATGCAAGGAACCACACACACACATGCGAGCGGCATCTGACGCCTTGAACGAAGAAAAATTAAAAAAAAAATATTACCTCAGCAGAACTCGCGCCCATGATGACAACTGCGCGTCGCCCGAAGAGGCCGCTTCCCCGAACGCGCGATTTGGGGAGGTGGAAACAGAATGAAGACTCTCGTGGCGCGACGTGGCAGTGGATACAGCTGTCCTCTACAGCGCGCTCGATTGATAATATGCGCCTTGGTCAGTCGGGCCGTGGATTCGAAATTGTCGCTACGATGTCGTCGAAATTTGGACGACTCTTGCAAGTTGCGGCGGGCTGTGTTTTCATCCTGTCCCGCTCGACAGGTAAACATCCTACCTTTTTTGGCTTAGCGCCTCCTTCCTTCGTCTCTTTCGTCTCGCATCAGACCGTTCGTTTCAACGGTTGGAATGGAGTGCACGTGATGACTTGCCACAGGGGAGGCTACCTATCTATCACCTATGTCACGTGATGATGACACGCATGCGACTCGATGACTTACAGCGCCACCGAGCCTGCGCCACATTCGGATAGCCACATGTGAGGCACTGAGCAGTGAGGAGGCCACCTCAGCTTCAAGCTTCCCGCATCATTGAAACGGAGCTTGAAGCCAGCTTCGCCAGAGTCCAGAGGTGCCAGGCCGTCATCCCATATCTCGCCTTTGCCCTTCAGCATCTCGCCAATCGCCCACTTCGCCATCACGACAGGCTGCACCGCGCACCGCCGCCCACGATGCATTTCCTAGCTACTCTGGCATCGGCCTGTGCGCTCGTCACCAGCGCCTTTGCCGCCGACAAATCAAGCCAGGAGCGATTCGCCCAGTTCACCCGCCTCTCTCGGCACAGCAATCCGCTCCAGCTGAACGAGGCCTCGTATAAGACCTTGACGACGAGCCCGCGAGACTATTCAGTCGCCGTGATTCTGACTGCCATGGACCCGCGTTTCGCCTGCTCCCTCTGTCGCGAGTTCAAGCCGGACTGGGAGCTGATTGCGTCGAGCTGGACCAAGGGCGATCGGAAGCAGGAGTCGAGGCTGCTCTTTGGCGTCCTGGATTTCAGCGAAGGCAAAGATATCTTTATGTCGGTACGGATTGAATACCTTATACGACATGCATGTCTTGGGATGGAGTACTAATCGTCTTTTTCTTTCCTTCTCTCTTTCTTCTCTTTCTTTCTTCTTCTTCTTCTTTTTTTTTTCATCGAGGCAGCTTGGTCTTCAAACGGCTCCCGTGCTGGTGCTCTTTCCTCCTACTACAGGCCCTCATGCCGTTGCGTCTGGTGAACCTCTCCGATATGACTTTTCCGCAGGGTGAGTACTATTTTGACTTGCAGAGAAACGTTGAAAGAAAAAATCAAAAATCAAAAATCAAAAATCAAAGCAATCCGTTGACAAACACAACTTGAACATTCTAGACCGAGTTCTCCCGAGGCTATCCACGGCTGGATTGCTCGCAACCTCCCCGGCCGCCCTCACCCACCGCTCAAGTATCCCATCAACTACATGAAGTGGGCCTCGGCTCTTACTTTCCTCGCCGGTGCTCTCACTGCCGCCGTCTCTGCTGCGCCATACGTCCTTCCCTTCATTCAGAACCGCAATCTGTGGGCCGCAGGAAGCATGATTGCCATCCTCCTCTTCATCAGCGGTCACATGTTCAACCACATCCGCAAGGTTCCCTACGTTGCCGGCGACGGCAGGGGAGGCATCACCTACTTTATCGGTGGCTTTCAAAACCAGCTCGGACTTGAGACTCAGATTGTTGCTGCGATGTGTATGTACAAGCTCTGGGCTTCGGCAGTCTTTCCGTTCAATTTGTCTGAAGGAAACCCTCTCCGGAAAATCACAAAACATTTGAAAAAAAAAAAAAAAGAGAAAAACAACCGAAAACGAATGCTAATTCGCTGCATAGATGGTATCTTGAGCTTTTGCACCATTGCACTTGCCACCAAAGTTCCTCGCATGACTAGCGACAAGGCGCAGTCCGTGACTGTCATTGTCTGGGTAGGGGTCATGTTCATCCTGTATAGCTTACTGTTGAGTAGCTTTCGTGTCAAGAACGCCAGCTACCCTTTTGCCCTGCCCCCGTTTATGTAATCTGAAGCGAGTGCAGCAGGAAAGAAGGGTTTCTGTAGTTTTTTTTTTTTTTTCTTTTATTCGACGGGGAAAAATTCCCATAGAGGAGAAATGGGTTGACCAGTGACCGTGGGTGTCAAAATGTTTGTCAAATGAGAGAGACCAGCAGTATTGAGATGATGTCTTCTTTGTCCCTTTCTTCTTCCCTTTTTATCTTCTTTTCTTTTCCTCTCCTTGTCTTGCCCTTTCTTTTCTTTTCTTTTCTTTTCTTTTCTTTTCTATTGTTTTTTCTTTCAAAAAAGATGCTGCACACCAAGTCGGGACTAAAGCAAGCACACTCTGTATTATAGAACTCGCATCCCGGGTCGGAAAAAAGATGAAGAAAGGAAGAAAACCGAACACGTGGCTGAACAAAACAAAAGCCAAATGATGAAATGTCTAGGAAGAAAAATGATAGACTCGAGTGTCGTTTCCGTGTCCTTTGGGCATGATGTCTAGATGACTCGTTTTGTAGCTCATTTTGAGGGATACGCAGATGCACACCCGACACATGGCTAGAAAAAAAAACAGAAAAAGAAGAAAACAGAAAGGAAAACAGAAAAAGAAAGCAAGAAGAAGAGATGATATAAAGTTAAAAAAAAGAGAAGAAATACAACATAAAAAGTCAAGTTTCTTATCAGAAGATGAAAGCACGCATGCCCCATGTTCATAAACTAGCACCCACATAGCTACACGTCACGTCACGCCTCATTATATCCAGTTCAATATTTTTTCGTCTTTTTTCTTTTTTTATTTCAGTCCCCGAAATTGCTTCCCCCCTTTACATTCAATAAAGACCGAAAACGAGGAGGAAGCCAACCATATATGACGCCCCACTATGAATCGTACCCTACCAGTACCAGCATGCCAACGGACTCAACCCATGAATGAAAAAAAAAAAGAGAACTTGGTTGAATTTTGCTGCTTTTTTGCTGCTGCTGCTGCTTCTGCTGCTGCTACTGCCTCTGCCATCTTCTCTTTTAACAGCCCAACCTCCCCGTCTGCACACCAACCCTCTACCATGATTTCCGTTGCAATCCCGTCAGACTAAAAAAAAAGCCTTGGCGCCGCATTACATTTTGATTTGAATAACAGGGGGCATAACACATGAAAAGAAAAATTATGCCCTCGACATGACACCCCAAGCACGGATGATGTTGTCAGTGTAGCCTGCGAAGAGAGTCTGGCCATCGGCCGACCAAGCCAGAGAAACACACTCGGGCTCTCGGCTCTTCTTGCCAACGGCGGTGAACTCGGGCTTGAGCTCATCGACCTTGCTCTTCTTCTCGAGGTCGAAGATGATGATGCTGCTGGCAGTGGCAGCGCAGAGCCAGTATCGGTTAGGGGAGAAGACGAGGGCGTGGATCTCGTCGTTGGCGTTGAGGGAGTACAGGTGCTTGGACTCGTTGAGATCCCAGAGCATGGTGGTGCCGTCCTTGCCACCAGAGGCGCAGAGGGAACCGTCGGGGGAGATGGTGACGGTGTTGATGTAGCCAGTGTGGCCGATGTGATCGGTCTGCAGCTTGCAGCTGGAGAGTTCCCAGACCTATTGATCGAGAGAGAAAAAAAAAACGCACAAAAATGGTTAGTCTTCATATCTCACGATGCGACAGAATTCCTCCCACGAACTAGAACCCCGACATGGCATTCATGTAGAAAAGTTCATCAGGCAAAGGTGATTAGTTTGTCTCATGGCCTTAAAGGCTCTGAAGTAGCAAATACTTGAGAATTTTGCAAAACATCATATAAAATTTCCCGAGTAATGGGGGATATCCGAATGCCATGTTGTCAATAGTTCTAGTCGTGGAAGGAAGCAAAAGAAAAACGAAGGCAGCAAAACTACATACCTTGACGAGCTTGTCCCAGCCGGAGGAGACAATGACAGGGTTCTGGGGGTTGGGGCTGAATCGCACGCAAGAAACCCATTCGGTGTGGCCCTTCTCGTTGATGGTGAACTTGCAGTCACCGAGGGTGTTCCACAGCTTAATGGTGCGGTCGCGAGAGCCCGAGACGATCTGACGGTTGTCGGCAGAGAAGGAGACGGAAAGGACGTCGTTGGTGTGGCCGACGAATCGTCGGGTAGTGGTGCCGGTGGCAAGCTCCCACAGGCGGAGAGTCTTGTCCCAAGAAGCAGACAGAGCGTAGGCACCATCAGAGGAGATAACCTATTCATCCCATACCGTATCAGCCAGTCTTGTTCGCATTGGAACTTTATCTACCCCTTCTTCGCCGCTCCAAAAAGATATAAAAACAAGAAAAAAGCAAAAATGACAGAGTCGTGTAGGTCGAAAGTTTGAACATACGCAGTCTGAGACGATGTGGGAGTGGCCCTTCAGGGATCGCTTGGGGTAACCGTATTGGGTCTCATCGCGAGTGAGATTCCAGATGATCAGAGTCTTGTCGCGAGAAGCAGACAAGAGCATGTTGGGGCTGCAGAAATGGCATTTACACGTCAGCACGAACAAAAATCCATCATCCTTCGTAGTTGTGGGCATTCGTCATCAAGGTCGATATATCGATTCGTTCGCCCTCGACGGTTGGAGCATATTTCGGGAGTGGACATACTTCTCCATGGAGGTGGCCAAGGAGGTGACCCAGCCATTCTGTTGGGAAAAAGTCAGCACTCGTAATTTCCTTGACCAAGTCGAGTTTTATGTCTCCCGAGCATAGCTATCTCGTGCCCATTCGGGTCATGGTCGTCGCCAGACCGATGCTCTTTGGTGATGATCAAAGCAACATGCACTGTGCAGGGAAAGCGGGACAAAAAACGTACGTGGCCCTCCAGAGTGCCCTTGAGGATCAATTGTTCAGCCATGTTGACGTTGACAAAGGCAATGCAACGAAAGTCGAGAGGTGCAGTGAGAGGCGGAAGAGGGAAAGTCGGAAGGGGTTCGCGAGGGCTTCTGCAAAACCGTCTGGGTCGCTTTGGTCTCAAACCAGGTTCGGCAGAAATTTGGATATTTTTTGTGCGGGTGAAAAATTAGGGCCGCTGCATATTGGCGCGCAAGCAAGCGCGGTCCGCGAAGGGTACCTTGAAAGCACACGCCAACGTGTGGCTGACCATGTGGCTGAACTTGTCACGCGAAGAAGGTCAAGGTTCATTAATCAGACGAGATGTAGCTACGCCGAGGCTGCTGGCTTTGCTGGCGCTATTTCGAAGTGTCTCGAACAGTATTCCTTGCTGACCATTTGGCAAATTGATATCAAAATTTGCAGATTTTCATCAACACCATCTGTCGTCCGATTGCCATAGCGCCTTTTTCTTAACCATACCATAAGGCGAGACTGTGTGTATTTCCAGCATCGTAACTGGGTTTCCAGAGAAAGTGAACTTCTATTTGCCGACCCAGTTTGTTTTTGATAGCTCGGCGCCCCACCGGAATGCAAGACCTGGCTAGATTTTCTTAGAAAATTAACTAAAGAATAGATTTTTATTCTTTAATCATTAAATTGAAATAGTATAGAATACAGGAATAGTACCATATACTTATGAACAGATACAGATTAAAGGTTATAGCAATAGTTTACTTTTATTTTAGAATTAATAACGTCCTTATCCGTATCCTGTCCAACGCCATACGCCAAACCCAATCTATTATAAGCGGAATCGGAACTAGCTACTTGCTTGCTGACGATGTCAGCGCGGATGAGCGCTTGCCGAGGCGGGACACCTCTTTGCGTGCAAAGACGGCGTCTCCGTTCACAATCATGCTATGGTCGGCAATCTCGACTTGCTCCGTGTTGGTTTCGCCTCGTTGGTCAGCTCCCGCTCCCATAAAGCGTTTCATAGTGGCTTCCCACAGGCGAAAACGCTCTTTCCCATGACTGTCTCTTTCGACCAGTGACTTGGCTTCCTTCTGCTTGCGCATTTTCGATGCTCGGACCAGACGTCTCAGTGCATCTTCTCCATGCTGTGCTGTTCTCGCAGCCTCCTCTCGAATCTTCTTGGAATCTCGAGTATTGGTATCTTCCTGTGGTGTAAACTTGTATGTATGACGGCTCGGGAAGTCAGGGAAAGAAGAAGGAATGTATTTCTTGGCGTCCTTATCTTCCTGGCTACTGAGTTCCGGACCTAAAAGTGGCAGGGTTGCGTATGCTTGCTTGTCTGCCTCATGAACATACTGATACGACGGTGCAAGAGCGACGGTCGGCAGGGGGTTCTTGAGATGTGGTTTCAACGACGCAACAGGTAAGTTGAACTGCCGGAGGACGGCCTCAAAGTCTAAAGGAACTGGATGGTCGCGGCGAGAGGCGAGGGCGAATCGTTTCGTTTCCTCAATCAAGGAGTCGAGGTCTAGAGATGCGTTAGTGCCCCGGACAAGGATTCGAGTTCATCAATAGGGAGCGGCACAACACACATGTTTCAACGAGGCTGGTGAAGCTTTCCATGGCTTCTGGAGTAGAAGACGCGAAACCATCATGTTTCAAGACCATGGCTAGAGACCGTTGTATGCCCACTCTCGCGTTGGCATGGCGGGACGAGACCATCGACTGGACTGCAACAGCCTCATCTTCAGACTCTGGAGAATCGACTATGGCGACTCCATCTAGTGCTGCTTCTTCATCGGGGCCATTAAGCTTGGAGCGTTTGATGATGGCGGCTGACGACTCTCTTGAAGAAACGGAAAGACTGCGCTTCGATGACATGCTCGCGAATGCAGGGGCGCATTAGCTGGCGGATGATCGCAGTAGCGATGCGCAATGCTATGCAAACCGACGCTTTCGACTCATCGATGAGAGAAATGGAGTTTGTTTCCCGTGACGAGGTTATACTGGGAAATGATGAAGCTCGAGGAACCAAAAGGCTGCAGAGGCACGAGTTGTGACTGCCTTGTGAGTGCACGGACCACATACGAGAACCTAGGTACCTGCCTGCTCCTGGTGACAGCCCGTGAGAAATTGGTGACAATTTTGAGCATTTAAAAGTAATTTACTGTATTACAAGACACTTTATCATATTATAAAACGCATAATTATTACGAAGTTTGGCGGATGCTGTTACCAGGAAACAGGTCCGCGCAGCTAGGTATTAGGTACCTAGTCGTATTAATTCTCTCAAAGGCTAACCACCTTCTGCCGCGGCATCGCTCCTTCCATGTCACAGGCTCCAGGAGTCCAGCTACCAATAGTCGCCAAGGGATCGGGCTGTGGGAGGTGACGCAGTCACGCGTGGTGCGACGCTGCGACCGCTTTTGGCCATGTAGATTATTATGTGCCTACTTCATACTTCCTACCAACCTCCCTACCGACGTATTTTCTCGTAGCCGCCGAAGAGGCGAGATCGTCATGCCAGCACCCGCCACGATGTCGTACCGGTCATCAGCATCGCAACTGGCGAGCCTGCTGATTCATGTCCCATCTCTCTCAGTCGAACTCGCCTGCGACGGACCGATATCAAAGCGGCCAAGCCACGCCTGAAGCCCTCGGAGCCGCATCATAAAAAAAAAGAAAAAGAAAAAGAAAAAGAAAAAGAAAAAGAAAAACCTCCCCTGTCGGTCGTCGTATGGAATCATGGATTGGTCCCGGCAACATGCCGGCGCGCCCAATTGGAGGATGGCCCGTGATCATGGTCAATTTTCCCGACTCAATACCTAGGTTCTACATACATACAGTACATACCGCCGATGTATGCCTATCCTATTGCCACGGCCTGCTCGGCCCGGTTGAGCCAACGAGTTGTCTAAGACAAGGTGGCCCAAGTGTCTCCACCGGATGGGATGGCACTCGTGGTGGCCCAAGGCCATGGTCTATGCCACAGAGGTACGTATGTGAAGTAGGTCCCTACCTACTTATACGTATTTACATCGTTCGTTCGTGCATACGAATGTATGTTAATACCCGACTGATTCCAATTTTCCAGTCGCTTTCTACAAGTGCTGATCAGAAAAAACGAACAAACAAAATAGTCAGTGCGTAGCTAGAACGCAAGCCGTGGTACTCGTCATCGTCGTCAGGTGTCACGAGATACCTGACTCATCTGAATTCGATATCTTCTGACCAGAGGCTCGTACAGTCAACCCGAGCTTGGCTTGTCATCGGCCGTTTCTTTTTTGGCTGTTCAATTTCCCGCTTTGCAGAGTGTACACTAGGCAGCCCCCGCATGCCTCCTTCTCGTTATTATACATGTTGATGCCTGGACCATATCGAGGCCGTTTATTCGAGAGAATTAGCACCGCCGGAGATATCATAACAAGGACAAGAGAAAAAAACAACAAGAGAAAACAAGGGCCAGGACCAGGGAGTCAGATAATACGGGACTGCCGGCCATCATGTTTACCTTTGACCAAGCACTGCTACCGCAACTCAAAACCCGGAAAGCTTTAATTCTTGTTGATTTTCAAAATGACTTTGTCGAGACCCATGGCGTTTTTCCTGCAACGGTTCCGGAAGGCTTTGTCGACCGCGCAGCACGCTTAACTAATGAAATCCGTGGCAAAGGCGATGTCGTCTGGGTTCAGTCGCAGTTTGACAAGCCTGTACCAGTTGACATGGAGGCCATCATAGTTTCCGATATTGCTTCAGTCACCAGACACAAAGACAACCGAGACCGATCCATGGCACTTATTGCTTCCGACGAGCCACCTGACGAAGAAGCTTTCTTGAGTCAGCCGGAAGCCAAATGTGCAAGGACGGGTTCTTGGGGAGCCAAGATAATCGCTGCCATGGAAGAGGTCATGCAGGAAAGGGACACCGTCATTACGAAAAGCCATTACTCTGGTTTCAACGGCACACCTCTTCTCAGGGCTTTACGGGCAAAGATGGTCATGGAGGTTTTCATCTGCGGTTCAATGGCCAACGTTGGAGTCTACGCCACTGCTTTAGACGCTGCCCGTCACGGCATGTCGATAACCATCGTGGAAGACTGTTGTGGCTATCGCAGCGAGCAGCGACGACTTGCTGCGGTGAGGAATCTCATCAGGCTCACAGGATGTGAAGTAGCATCTGCGGAGGAGGTCATTGAAAGCCTGCATTCCAGCTCGGATGCCACTGCTCCACAAACACCAAGGCGTGGAGCGCAAAAAACGTGGCCATCTGTGACCTCGAGTACGAGTGCACGGAGTCATAAGGCGTCAGAGACGGCTGTGACAAATATTTTGACTTCCCTCGCCGGTTTGCGGCTGGATGCAAGGGATCCAGAATCAGTGACTAACCATGGCGCGGCAAAGCACCAGACCTCGCCGGCTGACTTGGGGAAAACCCGCCTTTCAAACAAACAAGAAACATGCCCGAAAAACGACAAGAGCCTGGCAGTCACTGTAGATCAGCCGCCGACAACGATTGGATCAAATGTTTACCAAGGCTTCGAGTCCCCTGTACTCAGCCCCGATCGCAAAATCCAAGGGGATGATGACACCAACAATGTTGACACACCGAGATCACCGCAGCACAGCCACGTCACAACTCAAACATTGTCAAGAATGAGGCAGCAGCCGGTGTCCGAGAGTAGCGTAACGGAGGAAAAGATTCTCCAAAAGGGTCTCGGCGAAGGGGATACTGATATCATCGAGAACGTCTTACTACATGAGGTGGAGAAGAAGGCCTTTGAAGAATTGAGGAATGAAGTACAGTGGCAGCGCATGCTGCACCAAGGTGGCGAAGTTCCACGTCTAGTTGCTGTCCAAGGTGAAGTAGCGCAGGATGGGAGCATGCCAGTCTATCGACACCCATCAGATGCGTCACCACCGCTGCTACCATTCTCGCCGATGGTGCGCGCGATCAAGGCGGAAACAGAGAAGCACCTGGGACATACGTTGAACCACGTGCTAATTCAGTTTTATCGCGATGGAAAGGACTACATTTCCGAGCACAGCGACAAGACCATCGATATTGTCAAGGGATCGTACATTGCAAACGTCAGCATTGGGGCGGAGCGGACCATGGTGTTGAGGACGAAGAGACGAGATAAGGACCCGTCTCGGACTGACGCCTCACCACCACCGAGGGACGCAAACCGCCAGATACAACGAGCGCGTCTGCCACACAATTCGTTATGCCGAATGGGCTTGAAGACCAATATGAAGTGGCTACACTCTATTCGACAAGACAAACGGGCTGAACGGGACAAGACACCTGCCGAAATGGCTTATGATGGTGGTCGAATCTCTTTGACATTTCGACATATCGGTACCTTTTTGGACAAGAAGGAGAAGATGATCTGGGGCCAGGGCGCCACTGGGAAGACGCCTGAGACTGCAAAACCCGTCATTAATGGACAAGGTCCCGAGGCAGTTGCGATGCTGAAGGCCTTTGGAGCTGAAAATAACTCGTCCGTCTTTGACTGGGAGGCTCACTACGGCAAGGGGTTTGATGTTCTACACATGAGCAACTCCCCTCGGTTCTTTGCTTCCGCTGATGCGGTTGCTAACATGCGCATCTGGCTGATGCTAGCTGATCTTGGAGTCAACTACGCCAGGGGCAGTATTGCGCCATCTGACGCCAAGGTTGCGGGTGAGAGCACTGTCGCTGACTTCCCGATTCGATTCGTGGACAACGACAAGGACAGGTCTACTGTCGATGGAGATGTCGCCATCATGCTGTATCTGGATGCGGTGTACGGCCAAACTGACGCCACGGAAGCCGATGCACGGGGCCTAGCCATGCGGTTTAGCCGCCTGCAGCGAGCTCTCAAACTGGCAGATCTGTGGAGATGTCAGAGTCAGAGTCAGTCTGCACAACTGTCAAAAGCATTGCTGTCAGAGCTAGCTGTTTGGGACGCGCACGCAGCGGAAGCAGCGTGGATGAGCAATGCGAGCACACTATCGATTGTCGATTTCTCAGTATGGCCTGTTCTACATGCTCTTGTGGAGAAGTATGGTGATGAAAGTATAGCCCAGTTGAAGAACCTGACCAAGTATTACAAGAGTGTGGCAGAGAGAGACACAACGAAGGAGGTCCTTGAGAGGACAGACTAAGATGGCTGAGGTGGATATCGCTTTTTTCCATCACATACCGTCTTTGGACCCTTGTCCTTTGCTGTCTTCTTTTGTAGTAACATTTTTTCCAACTTTGTGCCTTTGATGAGATTCTGCATGTACATTGCAATCCGTGATGATGTCCTGTAATAATATGCTATAGAAAATCCGGTAATAACATCCTGTAATAACATCCTGTAATAATATTCCGTGATAACATTCCGTGTTGAGGATTGCTTCGACGGGCTAGCTACTACACGTAAGATATTGCCATCAGCGGGAAACGTCACAAGATGAGCGAATACACAAGTCAAAGTTGTGTGGTCAAATGTGCGTATGGAATGGAACAGGTTGTTGTCTCGAAGCTAATAAACGCGGGAAGAAGAATCCGTTTTGCAAACAGGCCTGGTGGAGGAGTGAGGATATACGGCAAAACATGATGTTGGAGTAGGGAATGTACATATCAACGGGTTTGCTTGATTCTTCGTCATTTGCCAACCGATCTTGTCAGATTCGCGAATGATGGTGCATCGTTTGGGGAACAAGTTCATGGCTGACCGGGCTTTCGTCCAGAAATCGACCCATGATTGTCCATATGGCCCGTACTGATAAAAACGTGAGTTGGTAAGGACAAAGCACAATGGTTGAAATACGGCGGTACGGATTCGCTTGTCTCACAAAGCAATAAATACTCAATCACACAGCTGGGGAAAGTCAATCCCACAATCGTCCGTAATCATGTAGGCCCTATGAACAAAGCACCAGAACAACCACGGCAGCAATCCCATGGCTTTTTGCTCATCGATGTACATGTAAAACAGACATGTACGCTATTCGCACCAACACGACACAAGAGATTCCCTTTATACAATCCACCGGGAGCGTTGATGCCACTACACTTCAAGGAGCCCGCATGACTAAAATCACGAGCAAGCACGGCGGAAATTCCTTGGTATTCTCTCATTGATGTACATATGAAACACATGTACAGATCCCCAACAACGTAGTCAACCGCCCCAAAAAACCCACCGAGGGGAGTTGATCCCGTCATCTTGCACGGTTATGCAGCACGCTGGCTTGCCCTTGTGAAAGCCCCTGATCTTCTCTTCGGATGCGTACGTCCCGTTGTGCATTATGCCAGTACGTTGAATTACAGTCTTGGTGGCGTCTCGTGAATTCTGCGGTGTTTGGCAGGGGAGGCGTCCGAGTGGCCTTGTTGTGATGGTATTTCCGCGTCATGGGGAGTAAGGACATGGTTGAGAGGGGGGCGTGGAATACAACTTGCTGTATGTGTTATTTTTTCCTTTTTTATGCGAGGAAAAAGAAAAAAAAAAAGAGGGCGTGAAGCGTGAGACAAAAAAAAAAGAACGAAAACAAAAAGAAAAAAGAAAAAATATATATAAATACACCCCTTTTAAACCCAGCAACATATATCATTATCCATTATTGAGTCGTCTCCCATGGAAGAGGAAACGTGCCGGCCCAATCCTCGACTTCGCTGCGCAGCTGGACGATTTCGGGCTCGGAGCTCCCATCACCGACATGGTCGAGGAAGAGCTTGAGCTTGGCGGGGGATTTCTCGCCACGCTGCTGGGCAGCGAGCTTGACGGACTTGTCGATGCGGGCGGCGATGCTGACGGCGCGGTCGACAATGTCGGCGACGCGGACAAAGTCGGATTCGGTGAAGCCGCGGGTGGTCATGGCGGGGGTGCCCATTCGGAGACCGCCGGGGACGAGGGCGGAACGGTCACCGGGGACGGTGTTCTTGTTGGCGGCCACGCCGACGAGTTCGAGGATGCGCTCGACACGGCCGCCGTCGACGCCGTGGGGCTTGAGATCGGCGAGAACGAGGTGGTTGTCGGTGCCGCCGCTGACGAGGCTGTAGCCCAGGCCGCCCTTGGTCTTGTGGTCGCCGAGGCGCTTGGCGAAGGCCTTGGCGTTGGCGAGGACCTGGGACTGGTAGGCGTGGAAGTCGGGGGTTCGGGTCTGCTTGAGGGCAACGGCGAGGGCGGTGATGGTGTGGTTGTGAGGACCGCCCTGGTGGCCGGGGAAGACGGAGGTGTTGATGGGACCTTCGAGGTTGTACATCTCGTCGACCTTGGTCTTGGGGTTCTGACGACGCACCCCCTTGCGGAAGAAGATGAGGGCGCCGCGAGGTCCTCGCAGGCTCTTGTGGCTGGTCGTGGTGACGATATCGGCGTAGGGGAAGGGGCTGGGGAGCACCCTGGCGGCGACGAGGCCCGAGATGTGAGCCATGTCGGCGAGCAGGTAGGCGTCGACCTTGTCGCAAATGTCCCGCATGCGCTTGTAGTCAATCAGCCGACTGTAGGCGCTGGCTCCGGCGACGATGATCTTGGGCCGGTAGATGGTGGCAAACTCTTCGAGCTTGTCATAGTCGATCAGACCGGTTGTCTCGTCCAGGCGGTAGGGGACCGTCTCGAAGTATTTGGAGATGAAGGAGATCTTCTTGGTCGGTGTTTGGTAGCCGTGCGACAAGTGGCCGCCGTGAGGCAGATCCAGCCCCATCAACCGATCATGGACGTTCATGAGGGCAGAGTAGACGTACAAGTTGGCCGGAGCACCAGAAAGAGCTGAAGGGAAGATGGATCGTGTGTCAGTTTTCGAGCTCCCCGTCTGCTGCGTGATTTCCTTGATGCCATCTCACCTTGCACATTCACACCCCATTTCTGAGCGTCAAGGTCGAACGCTTCCAGAGCGCGCTGCTGGCAGAGACGCTCGGCTTGGTCGATGAATTCATTGCCACCGTAATATCGAGCCCCAGGATATCCCTCCGAGTATTTGTCTGAAGCGAAGCTGTGGTTAATTAATCTGCTGCGCAATAGTAATGCCATTCGTCCTCCTCTTCTTTTTTTTTTTGCCCGACGTACTCTGCATGGGACTACCAAGGGCATCCAGAACAGCCTGCGAGGTAAAGTTTTCCGACGGAATGAGGTTGATGAAATGCCTTTGACGTTTTTTCTCCTATGATTAAAGAAAAAAAAAAAAAAAGGAAGCCAGGTCAGAAGATGATAGTTATATTGACTCCAGTCGGAAAAATGGGTACACTTTGGACATACATTCTCGACGATATCAAAGACTGCAGGATCAGCCTGCTGCAGATGAGCAGCGAGAAGCTATAGATTCACGACAAAAGCCAGTCAGACAAAAAAAAATTCACGGGGTTCGTCAAGGGGTTGAAACGAGTAGCTCCTGCGGACCTGCTGCTGTCCATCCATGGCCATGGAGGACTTGGCCCGTCGAGCAGCCACGACGGGCCGCGCGATGCCACGAAGGGCTCGCGATGTGCCGCGCAGACCGGACAGACCGGACAGAGACATGGCGGGATTTCGAGCGGAATTCGGGCGAGAGACGCAGTCGGCGGGGAGGGACAGGACAGGAGAGGTGGCGCAATGGGCGCGCAACGGCGAAGAGGGAAAACGGGAGAGGAGTCGACGCGGGTTTTGTGTGTTTTGTCTTTGGCGATGGCGACGGCGATGGCAGGATCCGAGACGGCGCACTTCACCAAGGAAGCAGAGGATACAAGTCCCTGCGTTGACTCTTCCCCTCGTAGGAGTAAGTTTGTTTGCCGTCCGCGTCGATTTGTCAATGGAAACCCGAATGGTGGTCTGGGATGGTCCGGTCAGATGATCGAATAAGCTCCGGCCGTCGGCACCCGCCCCAATTACGCACGACGCACTGGGCAGACAGAATTTGGGAACCATTTTTTTTTTTTCTTCCTTCCCTTCCTGCACGGCGCCACAACGGCCTTCTAAATCTCATTAGCCAAAACACGGTGCTGCCGTGCATTGCAATGGCACTCGAGGATTGGAAATCAGCCAGGTGGATCAAATGGCAGTAAAGCCTACAACGGAGACATCCATGCGGATCAAATCACTATGCGCGAAGAACAGCGCAGACAGACAAAACCAAAACCAACAATGCCAATACCACTCAATAACGCCTCGACCACGCAGACCAATACAATCTTCTTCGTTCTTCGCACCTTGTTGCGCAGAACCTGTCTCCACACGACCCCCACTTTCCAATTCTCTCCACTCTCCACTCTCCACACCCACTCACCATCCTCTGCTCCACAAACTCGCCACTCACTTTGCCGCGTTCCTTTTTTTTTTTTTTTTTTTCCCCAGGCCGCTTCCTTAACAACAGGCAGGTGTGGCGAGACTTTGCTCGGTATTCTGTCTCTCTCTCTCTCTTTTTCGGGGCGGCGGCAAAATGCCGGGCCGGAATGCATGGCTGCGTGGATCGGCAGAGCGTGCTTTTGTCGTCATGGATGAATGAGGCTGTCTTGTTTGTGCTTGTGTTGCTGGCCGCTGCCGCTGATGCATACGACATGACGCGTACATGATATACACCTCAAGAAGGGACCTCCAGAAGTACCAAGGACTCAAGTACGTACGTACCAAGGTAGGTACCTAAAGTAGGTAGTAGGTCGATCAAGTAAAAAGAGTAAACTCCCGTACTGATATGCCTTGGATGACTACGCCCACGGTCATGAACGTGTTACTGGTTCGTTATTTCCAAAAAACGCAATCATACGAGACTTCCTCTTGACTACCTGGCCTCATTTGACAACGACCGGCCTTTGAACCCATTCCTCACTGGTGCCCTTCACAACTTTTGTCACGAAACAAACTCACGACAACCATCACATTCCCATCATCAAATATTACCATCCCCACAATTCTTTATACCAGTGCCGAGTCATTTCCATATGCAATTCGTGATTTCCGTTTTTTTAATATTCTTCTCAATGCTACATTGCGAGAAGCCCCGCCGGTACGACTGTAGAAAACCAGAAGGGCGTAAGAAAAGGAGAACCCAACCCGTAGACTCCGAATGCAGAGCAGCATCCCCCTTTCAAGACCGAAACAACAGCATCATCATTACAGTCGATCGGCTTACTCCTCCGCCAACATGGCAGTTCTCTTGGCGTTAACTCTCTCCAACTTGCGCTCACGGGCGGCCTTGGTCTTGGCACGCTTGGCGTCCATCTCGTCCTTGATGGCCTGCTCACGGGCCTTCTCCGCCTTGGCACGGTGAATCTGCAGAATGTGTTAGATATGTCATGTGATTTTTCCTTGGATACTGTTCTGCATCTCCGCGCCCCTCTGTGCATGTAAAAAACGGACAGAGGGGTTTGCAAAAGGAGGGGGAAAAGACGTACGTGCTCAACCAGGGCGCGCTTGTGCTTAAAGGTGTTACCCTTGCTCAGGTGGTAGAGCTCGTGGTAGAGGTGCTTGTCGATCTTGCCAGAGGCACGGTACTTGACCAGGAGACGGCGGAGGACTCGCATTCGGCGCATCCAGAGAACCTGGCTGGGCATACGGGCATCCGCAGTACCCTTTCTCTTACCGTAGCCACGGTGGCGACCCTCCCTTCGGGCAAGATTCAGCTCGCGGGCACGGCTTCGCGAGTGCATGGTGACGGGCTTTCGGATGATGAGGCCATCGGCGACCAGCTTTCGGACGGTCTGGCGGGAGTTGGCGTTTGAGATTTCGCTCTGCTCGTTGGGGTCCAGCCAGATCTTGCGCTTGCCGCAGCCAATAACCGACGCGGCAAGGCGCTTCTGAGTTCGCAGGTTGACCCTATTGTGAAAGGAAGTAAGAAAGGTCATGTTAGCCTGCAGATTTCTGGGGGGAAATCGGTCCAAGATGTCTTTTCCCAAGCGCATAGACCAATGAATTGACGATTTTTGGGGCGTTTCTTCTTCTTCTTCTTCTTCTTCTTCTTCTTCCTTTGTTCTTTCTTTCTCCTCCGCGTGCTTGCATGCTTCCAAAAGTCCTGTTCCATCGCAACCTCTTTTTCATGTTCATTTTCATTTTTTTTCCCCAGAAAGCGTGGATGCATCGTGCACACACCCTCCCTTCCTACCATCCACCCATCTCTTCAAATCCATCCATGTCCGCATGCAGGCCGCCAACTCATCCCCCCCAACGCCACGCTTATTCAATCGGTATATCGCTTCGTCTCTTGGTGCAAATCCATGCTCTCGTCTCCAAAGGGCGTGTCTGGGTGACTTACATCTTGATTGTCGTTGGGTGTGATGGCCGGTCCTCGATGGGGTGTGAGGGTTGGGATACAGAGGGAGGGGTTTCAATGGCCAGAAATTTGTCGGGTCACGCACAATCCTGCTTCTGAGTTTGTGGGTTCACGTGCACGCTGCCTAGGGAATTGGCGCTAAGCGAGGGCTCTAATGAGTCAGAGCGACAGAGGACAAAGCGCAAATCACGTGATCTGTGACTCCGTTCTGTGTACAGCCGTATCATCCGAGTTGACACTTTGAAGTCAGGACATTTCTAAAGCGGCGTGAGGTAAAACGAAATAGGTAGACTTCAAAGGGTTTTAAAGACCAATCCTTCAAGGGCTGAACAAAGACAGCATCATCTCTGATTTGTTGCGCAAAGAGCAACAGTCTCTTGGACAGTAAAGCCATACAATAAATGACGCTGTGAAGTCGGGACATTTCTAAAGCGTCGTCATTAACCCGAGATACGTACTGTGGCAAAAGGGCGTAAAAAATCCAATTGATCAAAAGGCGGCAAGCGATCTCTCTGGTTTGTTGCGCAGAGAGTTATAATCTCCCGGAATGTGCAGCTATACAGGTCAAATAATGCCTTATTTAAAGTCAGGACATACTAGGTACCTAAAGCAGTCTTATTAAACCGAGAAAGATAGTCTTGCTAAAGGGTTGGAAGCTCAATCCCAAGGCACCACAAGTACAGCATGTCTGGTTTATTGCGCAGCGAATAACAATCTCTAGAACTTGGAGGTACATAATCCGAATGACGTTTTGAAGTCGGGATATACGTTGTATTTATGCAGAGCGGCGTTATCCAACCGAGATAGGTAGGCTCGCTCAAGGGCTTAGTAGCTTAATTCTTTAAAAGCGGCACACATAGCACCTCTGATTTTTGTTGGGCAGAGAATTTAAAGAAAAAAAAAAGCACATGGAAAAATTATAAAACGTAAAAGTGAAAAAAAAAAACATGAACAAAAAAAGGCATACTTGCCATCAACCATTCATCAATTCTATCTACATGCACCTCTATATTCATGAGAATGTCTCGCTGGCGAATTCGAGCTTCCCAACACTCCAAATCTCGTTTTCATCCTCCTGCTCATCATTCGAAAGACCCAGGCCTCCCTGACCACCTTCTGCCTCTCTTCTTTCCCTAGCTTGTGCTCCCAGCCTCGTCGCTACTCTCTTGAAATAGTCCGTCATGCTCCTCTTCGTGTTGGCTGGTAGATCGGCTCCAGCGCCAGCCATGAAGTTATCAAATACCCTACTTTCGTCCTCTACCACGCTGAATAGCTCAACAAAGGCGGCTTCGGCGGCGAGCTTCACGGGGATAACGAGATCCCGGACACTTGCGAAGACGGGGCCCGCGAGAAGGGGAACATGAGGTCGGACCAGCTCCATGTTGGTTCGACTCAACGTTCGTACGACTACCAACGCGAGTCGTCTTGAGTCGGTAGGCCTTCCCGGTTGAATCGTGTCCGCCAATGACTCGAAAATCTTCTTTATACTGTCGAAGCTCTTAGGGGGACCCTTTAATAAAACCTTGCCAGTGGCCAGAATACAGTTATCGGCTACAAAGGTCTGAGTCTCAAAATTAGCATATGAGTACAGTCAATGGCAGACACGCAATTTTGAGATAAAAAAAAGGAAAAAAAAAAGAAGAAAAAAGGAAAAAAAAAAAAAAAAACTACACACTCTTGTTCGCGATGCCCTGACAAAGCAAATCTGGAAGGTCATCGGAGGCCGCACTATGCAACAACATATCCGGTGATTCGACGAGCACCGCGTTCAGTGCCAGAATAGAAGATTTGCTAAAGTGCGACGTGAGGACGCGATTCCTGAGCAACATTGTAGCAGCTTCCTCCGGGACATTCTTGATCAAAGCACCCAAAAGCTTCGCATTCGTGATCGTCATGGTCTCGTCCCTCTCATCAGTGTCCATATCAATGAGAGACAGGACGGCGTTTCTTGAGGATTCGCCCATATTCGCGCCAGCTCGACTGATGACTTCGTAAAGAGCTTTCAGCATCGCCGTCTTCACACCAGCATCGGCAGTCTTGGATCCAGTGACCAGTTCGGCGATCAATGGATCAATACGAGGGGTGTATTTGATCAGGGTGCCCAAGGCCTTCGCAGCTCTACTTCGAAGCACGTCACTTGAAGGATCCGCCAAAGATTTGGCAAAAGTTCGCTGAAGTTGGGGAAGGAATGGTTTGAGCGCTATGGGCATCTTATCCAAGAGGTTGTTCAGGGTCAACAGGATGGCTGACTTGACCTCCGTGGCACGTTCTGATACAACACGGATGAGAGGACCAGTGATTTGCGTGACGAATGGCTTCAGTGATGCCTCGCTTGTCCTGTCGACAATGTCCGAAATACCCAGAGCAGCCTGTACTCTCTGCTCGGCAGTGCCGTTCATCAAACCTTGCAGGAAGATGGGGAGAACAGAATTGATTCCCTTGGGCAGTTCGAAGCCGCGCAGATTGGCTCCCGCAACTCCCACACGAAGGAGTGTTTGCCTAGTCGACACGACAAGGGCTTCCATCTCTTCCTTCTTGAGCTTCTTTGTGAACTCGCTGAGGGCCGCCCAGCTGCTCTTGACCACATCGGCATCGCTGTCATCGAATGAATTCAGCAACGATCGGATGATGTCCTGGTTGTATCTTGAGTAGTCTACAGCCGACGCTGCGAAGAAACTGCTCACGTGACGAGCAGTAGCGGCTCGGCGGCGGTGATCTTCATGTTTTAAGAGTCCAAGGAGCACATTCATCACGGTGTTCAAGCCATCGTATTCGTCAATTGATTGGATGACGGTGTCGAGTGAGTTCTCCAGATCCGCTCGAAGACCTTCGTCATTGCAGGTAATCTCATTTTCCAAGAGAGAGTTGATGATACCTGGCAGGCGACGGTTCATAGCAGCGCCTGCAACCTTTGACAGAGAGGCCAGTGCCTTGGCATCAAAAGCAGAAATGGGCGGCTTGGTGAGGGTTGGGATCAGGTTGGGCAAAATAATGTTGGAGCGTGTGGTCTCGGTGAGGAGCGTCAGCAGAGCAGACAACGCATTTTCAGCCTCGTTCTCGGAGCGAAGGAGATTGAGGAGGAATGGTAAGACTTGGTCGACGGCTCTCTTGCCAAGAATCTGCTGAAGCGAGTCGAACGCTTCGGCAGCGGCTTCTCGGACCTCCTCATCCGAATCTGTCAACGCGGTTCGGACGACAGAAATGAGTACCTTTTCATGGTCTTCCAAAGCCTCAGGAGACGCCGACGATATGAGCTCTTGGAGAGCCAGGCATATGCCTTGCTTGGCATCCGAATCTGTTGAAGTCTGCAAGCCTTCCTCTAGCGTGGGAAGCAAACTTGAAAGCACTCCATCTCCTGCCTTGCGAATGAGCTCCCCGAGAGCATTGCTGGCGATGACCTTGTGTTCCATGTTGGAACTTCCCAAGCGCCGGATCAAAAGTTGGGTGAGAGTGGGAACCAGTTCCTTGAGGATTCGAGGACTGTGGACAAGCACCTTCCAGACAGCAACGGCCGCAGCACGCACAGCTCCCGCCGTATCACAGCGACAGACGTACAATGCTGACAGAATCTTGTTCCGCTTCTCCTCGCCCAGGACTTCCTTGAGTGAAGCGCCAGCCTCCTTGGCAGCCTCCTCGTCTGCTTCCTCATCCTCGCCCTCGGCATTAGCCTTGACGCCTGTGAGGTTGAACAACAGGTCGCCGACAAGTTCGACGGAGCTGAGACGGATTCTATAGCTATCATCCGCCAAGCCACGTTCGAGCTCAGGCAGCAGCAGATCGACGGCTCGCACCGCGAAGTTCTTGACAAGTAATCGTCCAGCCCGAAGTGCCGTTTCTCGGATTGACTCCACGTCGTCAGCCAGTCCTGCTAAAATAGGAGGCACGATACGGCCCAGATAGTTGGAGAAGCTGTTGCCAAAACACACGGGGAGGAAGATAAATAGTGACATGAAGCCTTCCCGAACAGCAGGTTTTGACGACTCGACATTTTGCAAAATGGTCGGTAGCGTTTCCTCCAACCTGGTGGTTCCCAATCCAGCGAGGACCTCGCTGAGAGCCTGAGCAGATCCCAGACGATCTCCGGCACCCGTATCGGATTTTAGCGTTTGCATTAGGCCGGGGATGAGATCAGGCATAGCATCCTCGCCGAGCTTCTCCACGAGAGAACCCAAGGCTCTCGATGCCGTGGCACGTGTAGTAGGGACGGGATCCACGGCAGCTACCTTCAGGCCAGCAATGAGGATCGGAAGATGGGTGATGATATCCTTCTTCTCGGTCAGATGGGCCAAACTGCCAATAACTTGAGCAGCCTTTCGTTTGGTGTTGGAACGGTCGTCCAGACCACGCTGGAGGATTCGCGTCACGAGAGCCAGAGACGGTGCGTCGAGATAATGGACGAATTGTACCTTGATCAGTGAATCCAATGCCTCGTCTGTGTATTTGGTCGGGTCGCTGAGAGCTCTGAGAAGAACGTCGACCAAGCTCTTGATCTCAGGGTTATTGATGACCTCACCGAAGCGCTTCAGACTCCGATTTGCTGCAGCGCGAACTTCCTTGTGACTATCATTCAGGACTCCAGTCAGGGGTGGAATAATGTCAGGCAAGCTGTCGGCTAGCTGATTGGGATCCAAGTACGCCATCGCACCGAGCAAATCGCAGGCACCGCGCTTACTACGCCACTGCTGGTCATCCAACCCATTGAGGAGGGTCGGCATGATTTGCTTCACGCCGTAAGAACTCAATTGACCGAAACACGCTTTTGCAGCCGCGAGACAAGCGTCCCGAACATCACCATTGCTGTCGCCGAACCCGTTCAACAGTTGAGGGACAATTTGGAGCACGTATGGCTCGAAGAGACGGCCAAGCACCGTTGAAAGAAGCTCGAATGCTAACAAAGCAGCTTCGCGCTGATGCGCCTCCTTCTTGTTATCCATGGCGCTCTTGAGAGTAGACAGGATGCGGTATTCGCGAAGTGACGCAATACCTCTGCCGAGAACCAAGCCAGCCAAGCCATAGGCAGCTCCACGCTGGGTAGCATACTTCTTAGAATTGAGCAATTCTTCCAACACCTGGTCAAAGTATTTGGAAGACTTGTCTGAGCAAGCTCTGACAAGAGGCGGCAGACATTCCGCAATAGCAAACTGCACGGTCTCGGATGGAGTACTTAGGGTGATGAGGAGTCGTTCAATGACCACGGGAATCTTGGAGTCTCCAGGAGCAAGGTGTCGGGCCAGAGCACCATACATGATGATGACAGCTTCATTGACACGATCGGCAGCAGTGCTGTTCTTGTCAGGCTGCTCCAACGTCTTTTCAAACTTGTTCATCAGGGCGTCAATCATGGTCTTGCCGTGGGTTTCAGTTGCTGCGATTGCAGCGTCCAGCATCTCTCTTCGAACATTATCACTCTTGTCTCCTAGGGGTCCCGACTCGATCAGGAAATTGAAAAGTTCATCAGTCTGCTTGCTGTCCAGAACTGGCGTGAGTTCTTTGAAAGCCGATGCGATGCCTTGACGTGCTTCCCAAGGATCGGACAAGTCCATCTTTTTTGGCATTCCAAATTCGTCCAGCTGCTGCATCTTGGGTTTTGCTAGTTCGGCATACATGGATTGCAGCTCGGGAATAACATCGGCTAATGCACTATTGTGCTTCCGAACAGCCGCTGCTAAGGAGCGAGCGGCTGCTCTTCGAAGCTGGGCATCTTTACTTTGCAAGTATGGTAGCATCCTCATAGGAGCGGCAGAGCCCACAGTGAATGCGCTTTCTTCCCAGATTTCTGCTCCAAGCTCGCGGTTCTCTTTTTCGTCATCATGACAAGCCAGCCAGATCTCGTCCGAATAGCCGAGCTCAGTCATGTCAACGTCGGAGCTGATGGATTGAAGAACGGTTGATCTGACACTAGGCTGTGGTACTATGGCGCCTTTTGCAAGCAAAGTCATCTCAGCTTGGGTCATGTTGGGGGCAATGCAGCGGCAGGTATCGGCGAAACAGTCCTTGATCAGCTTGTAGTGCTGCGTATATTGTTGCAAAGACTGAATGAGGCTATCGAGAAGCTCTTCACGCGGTACAGCTTCGTCGGCGCAAACGTCAGTGTGGAAAGAGAGGAATTCCACGGCCAGAACCAGCTGCGCATCCCTATCATCGGAATCGTCTCCAACGCCACCCTTTCGTAGCACATCCAACAAAAGAGGAAGAATATAAATAAGCGAAACAGCATCAAAAGGACGTTGTTCACCAGCGAAACGCAGACGGTAGAGAACTCGAGTCACGAGATCTTCCAGCTTTTCCTCATCGAGGTTCTCGGCTAGTGTGATATTTCGCAGACGCAAGGTGGCCACGCCTATGAATTGACGAATTGGGCCCAAGCGTGGTGACACCTTTTCTGAGCAGATAGTATAGGCCTGCGGAGCAATGTCACCGACAATGAGCCCAGCACCGGCATCGATTACGGCTAGAATGAAGCCCACAGCAGAACCTAGCCACAAGGTGGCATCAGTCGGTGGCCCGGTGGCCAGAGACTTGATGATTCCAATGCCTCGAAGCAACTTGGCCTCAATTCCTCGGATGGAATTTCTGATATCGGACTCCTTTCGGAGTTGTTCATTGACCTTGGATGCCTCCTCAGCGGTGAGCTTCCGTTGCTGACCTTTCTTTTTCTCAAGCTGACTCCTCAGCTCTTCCTCCCATTTCAAAATATCGTAATCTTTGGTATTCTTGTTTGGTGCACTGTTCTGGCCCTTTTTGGCCAAAACGTCGACGAAGCATGTCCCTTCGGGGGTTCTGTAGATGGCAGCTTCCATGGGACCGATGTTCTGCAGCTGTTTGGGATCAAGATCGCGGCCAATGAGCTCTACCAGTCGTGGAATGACCACCTCGGGGGCAACAAATGCCAGTTCAGCTGCAGAATTATAAGCGGCTTGTTGGATTATGTCGACCTAGGAGGACATGTTAGCATTGGAAGGCGCCTTGGTAGGTTGATTCTTTGGTAGATGTCGAGGGGGTTCAGCAAACTTGCCTTCTGGTCAAGAGATGTCCTAGAGTCAATTTCTTGCAAAAGTTCATCCAAATGCTTTTTGGCGAGGGCACCAGGGTCAACGCCCATTCGGAGGCAGATATCTATCCAGCTTGAACGAGGAATAAGCTCTGGTCTTGAGAGGACTAGAATAGAACATGCTTGAGATTCCAGCACGTCAGGAGAAATACTTCCGCCGAGGGCAGAAATCTCGTTCGGATCCAAACATATTGAGCGCAAAACATGAATGAGGTTAGAATCCACAATTTTGACATCCTTATCTTTTGCGTCATCGGATTTGAGGTGATTCCACAGCCCATTCGTAATAAATTTCGATATTAGTTCCGGCTGCGTGACATACAGCCTCGACACGGATTGAACCGCTTCTTGCTGAGTCTTTGGAGTGATAGAGGCAGCGCTTATGAGATAGATGTATGCGTCTGCCCATGCCAGCGTGACATCTGCATTCGAGTCGTTATTGAACGTCTGCGCTGCCGAGAATAATGCTTGGGAGAGCCATTGCAAATCTTCCTCGGCAGTAACTTTACTGTAAACGCGATAGTTTAACAGGAAAGATTGCTTTGCTACCAAAGATAGGGCATGACTCGGAATGGACGCTTTAGACAAGGCCGCGCTAGTCAGGGATTCAGGAAACTGTCGCATCATGGCCGGACTCAACGCCGTCAGAACATAGGCACCAATAACCAGACCGTTTTGCGCAGCTGTTGCCGCATTTGAAACGACTTCTTGAAGGGTTGCGACCAGCTTGGGAGTAACAGCATCAGCGAAAGCTGTTAGACCACTTGTTGCAGGAATGGCTTCACAAGATCGAAGTATGGCACCGATGCGAAGCAACCAAAGCCTTCTGGATGCGAGTTTTTTGTCGGCAAGACCCTTGGTAAACGCATCAACCGCGAGCTTGGGAAGGTCTCCGCCTTCTTTCAGCGTCATGATCGCGGCATGTGCCAGTGCCGAAGTCTCCGCAGCAAGGGCTGCTTCATTGCCCTCTTTGGCCGAGACCGTCGACAGAGACGTTAGAACCTTTGCAGCGCTCTGTGCCGACAACGGGGTACATTGCAGCATTTCAGAGTGCAAGATCTTCTGCTCGGCAGCTGGGAGTTTACCCGTGGCCAAGGGCGTGGCAATTTCGTCGACAACATGCTCCAGTGCTTGCAGATTTCTGCACTTGACAACGATGGCACGGAATGCCGAGATGGCGCCGCTGCGGATTGTGGGGTTGCTAGATTTGATATTCGACAGGAGAGGCTTTAGAAGCTTGGTATACAGAGTACTCGATAGATCAAAGTCTACTGGTAGCGATGACACGAAGGGCCTCAAGACACCAGCAAGCACAACCTCTGGAGCTCGCAAAAGTCCCTTCTCAATGGCAGGAACTAGACTTGTTTCCACATCTTGAATAGTAGCAAAGTTGTTGAAGAAATCAGCCAGCCCTGAAGATACATGCTCCGGCAGTGCGTTTCGTGAACCGACGATTTCTCGAGAATAAAATTCGTAAAATTTTGGCTTGAGTGCTTCCAACAGTGGCTTCAAAGATTCTTGGCGAGCAGAAACTCCGGCAATGATGCCAAGAATTACGGCATTTCTTGCAGTCGGTTGACTGGCCTTGGTCGTCAAGGTTGTCACTGCCTGTGACAGACGTTGTTCTCGAGTGTCTGGTGACGAGAGCAGCCTTCGAAATGCACGTCTCGTCACACCAATTGCCGAGCGGGTGACTCCACTTCTGCAGCCAGATTGTGAGCTCTTTTCCACGGCATCTGCACTGGCGAGTAGGACTTCCTTGCCAATCTCTTCCCAAACCTCATTGCTCACGTGCTGCATGAGCAGACTGCACCACTCGGCCAAGACGAATGCGTTCGACTTTGCGATACCTGGCTTCTGCGCCTCAGCCCGCACAGCTCTAACGAATGGAAGTAAGGTCTCGGTGCTGGCGCCGGCCTTGATGGCACTTGTGATACATTTTTGCACGGCCAGCCTCGAATCTCGATCTCTGTAGAGCGCATGGGTTGCGAAAAGGAGGTTCAGGACCTCTGACGTGGTTGGTTCGTCCACGACTACACTCCGATCAGTCAAAATCTCCATTCGCATGTGACTAGAATAAGGGAAACTAGCTACCTTTGCGTCGAATAGCTTCATCAACGTGATGCAACCGGGTTATTCGAGCGGAAGTGGATGACAACCTCAGCGCCAGCGCGGTAGTAACAAGATCGAGACGCATTGACGTGCTCGCCGGGCCATTGGCACCAGCCAGCTCTTGAGACATGTCGAGAAGCGAGAAGGGATCGATTACGGCGACGAATTCATGGGGGGCCACCAAGAGCTGTCGATCTTCCCTCGGACCCTTTTCGTGGCCAAGTAGAGCAAGCGGACGACGGCGAAGAAGAGCTAGCCAGGTGAGCGAAAGAGGTAATTGGCGGAAGAGATGGCGGGGGTGATGTAGGCGGGATGCGTCGAGCGTCGAGCGTCGAGCGTCGAGCGTCGAGGCTTAGGAGTCGGCGATGTAGGCGTTATATCAAACTTTGAAGCCTTGATTTTGGACGTTTTTGAGTCTTGACAGCTTGGGTCAGAAAAAAGCCAGGCATTAACCAGACATGGACCGGACCCGAATTATTGGCAGTCACTGGTCAATGGGAGCACGCCAAGTGCCGCGTCCACCAGAAAGAACCCCACGTTGAAACGCAGTGGCAGCCCCGCCTTGGCTGGTGGAAGGGAAAGGCAGCTGCTTTTCGCTCACCGCCCGCTTGGTGCTCCAGACTTGCCCTCACCAGTGACCAGACCAATCACCCGAACGCCAGGCCCTTATACCACACGCCGATATGAGTCACAGCGAGCATCTTGGGCAGTAGTTCCGAGCAGGAGAGGGGACTCGAGGGCAGAACGTCGTTTACGCCTCGGTGGCTTGTCCATCCATCCGCCCGTGGTGTTGGTGTCGTGGTGTCGTGGTGTCGTGGTGTCGTGGTGTCGTGGTGTCGTGGTGTCGTCTGAACACAGAAAACAGGACAGGCACCTCGGACTGAGAGCACCTGCCGGCGCGTGCCTGGCTAACAAACGGCTGGTCCAGTTCCACCAGACGCAATCAGACCTCAACGCCAAACCATCATCCATCGACACTTGCCTTCCTGCTTAGCTTTGCTTTGCTGTCCCCTCCCCCCGTCCCCGTCACAAACAACCCCCGGCCCGTGGGAATGGCCAAAAAGAAGAAGCCCGCCGCCAATCCGGCCCGTGGCTTTGCTACCACCTCAATTGCCTCGAAACCCCGGCCTGAAGTCTCGGAGCCGGACTCCAAGCCGTCGCCCCGAGTCTCCAAGACGGTTGACGGTGCCCCTCCATCGTCAGAAAATGCCCCGCCCTCCACCGATTCCGCACCTCGTGATGCCGCTGGCCAGCAGATCCAGCAGGAGCAGCCATTGAGCCCGGAAGAGTTTGAGAGGCAGCTGGAGGAATCCGAGCTCCAGCTCCTCGTCGAGAAGCATTCCCTCAAAACAAAGCGTGATGCGCAGAGACAACGAACCCGGCTAGACACCGATCGTCGCCTGCTTCGTGGCCAGGCCGACACAGTCAATGCACCGAAATGGTTGCCACCGGATATGGTCGACTACATTCTCGATCTTATCAAGGCCGAAACTCGTTTCTCCGCCTCGACCGTGTCATCTGAGCATGTTGGTCCAGGAAAATTGCCATCCGAGGAGGACATGATCGTACGCCTGTGGACACTTCGCCAGACCCTGTCTGCGGCTGGATTTCCCGAGCCAAAGGTCGAGGCCGTTCTGAAACACATACTGGATATTGCGCCCAATGTGTCCTCTGCCTTGAGAGACTCCGTCTGGGGCTTGGATGAGGCCTTGGACTGGTTAGCCCGTGAATGTTCTGCCCACGAACTCCCCCCCTATGAATTCAAGGCGAAACCCCTGCTCAAAGGTAAAATAAAATCCTCAACCCGTGGGCACACTTCCCTCTCCAGCTTACAAAACTGACCAATGCTGTTGCTAGATACCCCAACAGATACTCCCAACGGTTCTCGACCCAGTACCCCCAAGCCATTATCAAACTCCAGCAAAAGCAAAGCGTCCGCGCCAGGAAACAAGTCTGCATCGCACAAGAAAAAACCGGCCGTGACCTACGATTTCGACATAGAACCCGATGATCTGGAGCCAGAATACGTCCTCGCCAAAGCAAAGCTTCTGGAGCTCAATCGCTATACCAAGGCGAGCAGTACAGACGGCGATGTGCAGATGGAGATTGCCAAGCTCGAGGCCAAGATAGCAAAGATTGAAAGTGACGTCTTGTTTGACAAATACGGCGCCGAACAGAAATGGAAGTCTGAGAGGATCATCATTGAAAAGCAGTTGGCTGCTGCAAAGAAGGAAGCTCAGGCTAGGGCACGTGCGGAAAACGAGGCTGTAGAGGCAGTGGCTGAGGCTGAGGCTCTCCCCTCCAAGACTCACGGCGACGATGTGAATGAAGAAGCTGAACGGATCGCGGCAGAGATCCTATCACAACAGAACAACGATGAAGACGAAGATGACATCATGGGCGGGCTATTTGCATCGCTTCCGCAAAACGAGGTCGATCCAGACACTGGCGAGACCCGGACTGTCATCAATTCTGCAAGCGGAACCAAGTTACTTCTTCGCGATTTTGGCAAATGGACAGGGGTCAGTCCTAGGAGGATATTAGAAGAGGCGTGTCGGTCGAGGTATGGTGTTGCTTTCCATCTCATGCCCTCACACGCACAAGTCTCGGTACTAACCACTTTTTTTTTTTTTTTTTTTTTCAAGAGACGCTTCGGTCAAGTTCAAATACACAGTTGTATCCGAGGCTACGTTTGCGAGTCGTCATGCTCTCGAAATCGAGTGGAAGAAGGCGCAGGACCCTCCACAACCTTTGGTATCCTCAGAAGTGACAGTCGTGGCCGATGCTACGCATTTCGATTTTACCATGATTGGCGTGGCCACGTCTGATGCAAAACAATCTGAAGCTTACATCAGCACAGCCGCGCTCTTCCATATATTCAGCAACAGTCCAAAGGACGAGAAAGTGAACCTTCGCTTACCACCAGCATGGAAGGATCTTTGGGCGGAAATGGCAGAGGCAAAGAAGAATCACCTGGATAGTCAAGATCGCGAGTCTGTTCGCTCACTGCGAACTCTGGTCCGCCAAAGACAAGACCAAGAACTCGAAGACGGTGTCATAGCATTCCGAGGTCGCGGTGGGAACAAGACGTCGCTGGAAACCGCCGATACTGCATCGCAGGACCGTTTAAAATCGACTGCTGCTAATGCCGAGGCACTCAAGAGGATATGGGCTGACAAAGCCAGCACCAGAAACTTTCAAACCATGCTCCAGTCCCGCATGCAGCTGCCCATGTGGCAATTTCGGCCGCAGGTGTTGAAAGCTGTGGACGACAATCAGGTGGTGATTGTATGCGGTGAAACTGGATGCGGCAAGAGTACTCAAGTACCTGCTTTTTTGTTGGAGCACGAACTTTTACAAGGAAAACACTGCAAGATCTACTGTACGGAACCTCGCCGAATTTCAGCCATTTCCTTGGCCAAACGTGTCAGCGAGGAGCTTGGTGAAAACAAGGGCGACTTGGGAACAAATCGGTCCCTGGTGGGCTACTCTATTCGACTCGAAGCCAACACGTCGAGAGAAACGAGATTAGTCTTTGCTACTACTGGTATCGTCATGCGCATGTTGGAAGGGTCCAACGACTTGCGTGAAGTGACTCACTTGGTGCTTGACGAGGTGCATGAGCGATCCATTGACAGCGATTTCCTTCTCATAGTTTTGAAGAAGCTTTTGATACGAAGAAAAGACCTCAAGATCGTCCTCATGTCCGCCACTGTTGATGCCGAGCGATTCTCCAACTACCTTGGGGGAGCGCCAATTCTCAACGTCCCGGGACGAACGTTCCCCGTTGATGTGCGGTATCTGGAAGACGCTGTTGAGCTGACTGGTTACCGACCAAGCGATTCTCATGAGGAAAAAATGGTTGATCTGGACGATGATGTGGCAGAGGGGGAAAGCACCAGCAACGGCCAGAAGAGTGAAATGTCTTCGAGCCTTGGTGCGTATTCTGCTCAGACCAGGAATACCTTGGCCCAACTTGACGAGTATCGAATTGATTTCGACCTCATCCTGCAATTGATGATTCGGATAGCATCAGACGACTCCCTTCAGTTCTACAGCAAGGCCATCCTCGTGTTTCTGCCAGGTATAGCGGAAATCCGCACCCTGAATGACATGCTCCTGGGCGATCCTCGTTTCGCCAGGGACTGGCTCGTATATCCGTTGCATTCTACCATTGCCACCGAAGACCAAGAATCAGCCTTTCTCGTACCTCCTCAGGGAATGCGCAAGATTGTCTTGGCCACCAACATTGCCGAGACAGGCATCACTATTCCCGATGTGACCTGTGTGATCGACACGGGAAAGCACCGCGAAATGCGATTTGATGAGAAGAAACAACTGTCCCGGCTCATCGACACCTTTATATCCCGCGCCAATGCAAAGCAAAGACGCGGCCGTGCTGGCCGCGTTCAGAATGGTCTTTGCTTCCACATGTTTACAAAGGACCGACATGACAACATCATGAGCGACCAACAGACGCCCGAGATGCTACGGCTTTCTCTCCAAGACTTGGCCATCCGTGTCAAGATCTGCAAGATTGGCGGCATCGAAGAGACTCTGAGCGACGCTCTTGACGCACCATCTGCCAAGAACATCCGGCGTGCCATTGACGCACTGGTTGACGTTCGCGCCTTGACACCAGCCGAGGAGCTCACACCCTTGGGCCATCAACTGGCGAGGCTACCGTTGGATGTCTTCCTGGGTAAACTCATCCTCTTCGGCACCGTGTTCAAGTGCCTAGACATGGCCATTACCGTAGCAGCAATCCTATCCTCCAAATCCCCCTTCTCTGCCCCCTTTGGTCAGCGTGCTCAGGCAGACAACGCAAGAATGTTATTTCGCCGCGGTGACTCCGATCTTCTGACTGTCTACAATGCATATTCTGCTTGGAAACGAGTCTGCCAGGCCAACAGCGGCCTCGGCAAGGAGTTTCAATTCTGCCGCAAGAACTTTCTTAGCCAACAGACCCTGGCGAATATTGAAGATCTCAAAGGTCAGCTACTTGTTTCCTTGGCAGATTCAGGATTCCTCTCTTTGACAGAGGAAGAGCGCCGAGCGCTATCCCGTCTCCGGTTTGCCCAAGGTCGTCGACGACAACAAAATTTTTACGAAGTCCCCCGCCGAGTCAATATCAACTCGGATAACGACCTGATTGCATCATCAGTCATTGCATGGAGTTTTTACCCAAAATTACTTGTGAGGGATACCCCTGGAGCAAAAGGTCTTCGGAATATTGGCAACAATCAATCCATCAGCTTGCATCCCACGTCCGTGAACAGAGGGTTCACAGATATCAAGTGGTTATCATACTACCACATTATGCAGTCAAAGTCGTAAGTCAAACCCCCCCCCCCCTTTTTTTTTTTTTTTTTTCTTTCTTTCACCCGTCTTCTTCATTATTCCACGCCCTCTCCATCCTGTTCACGGAATCCGGTCAACTGAATCTGACATTCAAAACTAGGGTCTATCATGCCCACGAAACCACGGCTGTGGAGCCCTTTGCCATTGCCCTTCTCTGCGGTGACGTTCGCTGTGATGTGAGTCTGTTACTTCAATTTTTTTCTTTATTCCACTTCCCGTACTCACGAATCCCGAACGTAGATGTTCTCCGGCGTTATCGTCTTGGATGGCAACCGAGGTCGCTTCGCACTCCCAGACTGGAAAACCATGCTTGTCGTCAAAGTCCTGCGCACGCGCCTCCGCGAACTACTCACCCGTTCGTTCAAACAGCCCGGAAAGTTGCCCACCGCGCAGCAGGAAAAGTGGCTGGAAGTATGGCAGAGGCTATTCACCCCCGACCAGGGCAGTGACAGCAAGATGGGCGTATCTGTTACCATGGGCAAAGCATAGATGATTCAGGTTTTTTTTTTTGGGTGGGGGGATTTTCTTCAAAAAAAAAAATAGAAAGACGGGAAAATATTCAGAGGAAGAGAAAAGACATTTCATTTCACACTGCATGCTTGGGTGGTATGAGGAGTACGGACAGGCCAGGGGCAGCATCAAGGGGATATATAGAAGCATTTGTGCAGTGCAAAATAAATAAGAGGCGGCGTTTGTGCTATTCTTCCATGCAGATGGTGTAAACGGATATATACTAGTTTTTTTTTTTCCTTTTTTTCTCTTCCTTTTTCTCTTCTTCTTTTTTATACTCTCTTTTTTTCTTCCCCCCCCCTCTCTTTTCTTTTCTTTCTTCTCTTTTTATTACTTTTTTCTTTTCTTTCTCTTTTCTTTCTTCTTTTCTTTTTCTTTTTTTTTCTTTTTTTCTTTTATATTATATTATTATATATATCTTTTTAATTTTCCTTTTTTATTTTCTAATACTTTATGCTTTATGCTTTATGCTTATTCTTATAATATGTTGGGTCCCGCACGTACGCACACCAGGTCACGTGGTGCGGCTACCCACTTCTGAGGTCGCCCGCCGGTGAGCCTTAGCTAGCTTCCTCTTTTCTTGATCATCACACTTCTTCAGATAGAACCCATCCGTGGCTACGATAGCTTCTATCTTCACTGTTGCTTTTCTCTCTTTGCGTCGTGTCCCTTGCGTGAGCCGCAACATAATATCCCTTATAATATTTCATTATTATTGGTTTTTTTATCCTTTTTTATCATTTTTTCTGTCCTCACATACAAACATACATGTCTATCTGGATTCAACCTCGCAACTTTACGAAACCCCACCACCAAGGCCATTCACGTCATTCCCAAGCTAAGTTACCGTCCTCAAAACTGCGCCACCACCACCATACACGCGAACGCATTGCTAGGTATGTATGTACATCCTTCACACACTGTACACTACATGGTTGATGCATGCACGGGTCGTGGTCATTATCAGAGGTTAAACGTACAAATTCATGACTTGCTCTCAAATCTTCTGGTTGTGGAGAGCAAGAAGACGACCCCCCCCCCCCCTTCCCCCACACCAAGATAAATAAATTAATGAATAAATAAAAAGCCAACGAGTGTTAAAAATTCTGACCGTCGTTGTCCTTGCCCGCCAGAAACATGGCCTTGAAATCGGCGTTACTTTTTGGGGCGCTTGAACTGGTCTTTGTGGTTGCATCGGTCCCTGCGGAAGAAGAGGGAGAGAGAGAGGAAGAGGAAGAGACGGCTTTTCTGGGAGCAAATCCTAACACCATTTTCGGGCCAGCCCTGCCTTGTCTAGATCGACGAGTTGTCCGCGGAGGGGGCATAAACCCAGGGGCTTTTGGTTTCGTCGTCGCGTGCTCCTGTTGTTGACCTGCCTTGCCTTTGGGGGGAGGAGGAGGGTCCTTGTTATTGACTCGATGTTGCCGAAGCTCATCGGGGGTTCCTGTGCGGAGCGTATGACCTTCGTACTCGACGCTATTGAGATGGAGAGCTGCTCTGCCGGCGGTTGTTACATCTGCGAATTCAATGATTGCGCCGCCGTGGCCGGGCTGATGAATGAGTTTGACGATGGATCCTAGCGGTTCCACGAGGGCCCTGACGCGGGCGTCGTTGACGGTTTCGGGGAGGCCCATGACGGCAATGGTGCGGGCTGCGATATCGGACGGGGAGGGCTTGTTGGGAGGTTGCGTCGCATTTTCCCGTGTTGCCTCGGCGTCTTCTTCGTCGGGGACCGAGCCGTGAGGAGGAGGAGAAGAAGGAGGTGGTGGAGCTGGCGAGGCGGAGCGACGCTCCAAGTCGGACGACTTGGCCGTGGGCTTCACCTTGGTTTCCTGGGAGACCTGTACCTTGATGATCTGAGACCGGAATTTCGTGTTGTTGAGCTCTTCAACCGCCTTGGCAGCTTGCTCCTTGGTTTCAAAGTCCAGGAAGGCGAAGCCGCGATTTCGACCGGCCATGCTTTGGGGAATATTCACCCTCTGCACCTTTCCAAACTTGCCAAACACGTCGAGAATCTCGGCCTCCGACGCAGCCTTGTCCAGATTGCTAATGTGAACTTCACGCCCTTCGGCGACGGCACCTTCCCGGTTCTTCTTGCGATTCGGGTTCGAGTATTTTGCAAGGAGCCGGTATTTCCCGTCCAGAAGCTTGCCCTCTTTGGCGACGGCTTTCGCGGATGCCTCTCTGTCGAGGAATGAGATGTAGCAAAAGCGGCGGTGAGTGTTGACCTTGAGGCTGGGCCAACGAATGCTCAAGATCTGACCGCAGTCTTGGAACAGATCTCGAATGTACTTGTCGTCAGCGGCGGGAGGGTAGTTTGCGACGTAAACGGTCAGGTCATGGCCAGGCTGTACGCTGATTTGCGATTCTCCAAAGTACTTGGCATCTCTGAGTAGAGCAGATTCCGCTTCTTCCGCGGTGCGGTATTCAATCAATGCCGTCGTAGAATGATTTCTTTCGTCTCTATGGAAGGCCGTTATATTGTTGATATGGCCATACGGCCTGAAATATTTACGCGTCTCGGTTTGTGTTGCCTCGTAGGGAAGATTAGTGACCAGAATGGTTGAGTTTTCCCTGTCGCGTTTCGGTGATTCGATGGCAGATCCGCCATTGTCATCGACAGCCACATTGTTGTTTCTCTGACGCTTGCTGACACTTTGCTCGTCGACTTGGATTGCGTCCGCAGGAAGTTCTCGCTTTCTTTTCGAGGTGCTGCTTGGCGAGGAATCTGCTTCGGCACCGGTCTGCTCCGGAGGCTGTGTTTCGCGTTGAACTTGGGCCTGGGCCTGGGCCTGCGCTTCATAATAAGCAGCATACTGCGCAGCCTGTGCCTCCTCCTCTTGCTGCCGCCGACGTGTGACGGCCTTTCGTGTCTGATGTACAAAATCTTCGGCCAGACGTATCGCTTCTGGCGCTTCATAGAGGCTGCAATGCTGTGAGTACAGCTCGAGTACCCTCTCCGGCCAGTCCATGGACCTGCGTTTTGCAGCGGTCAAGAGGGTTTCTGTCGCCAGTGAGGGAGCGTGATAGCCGCGGCTAGGGGGGTTTTCAGATGCAAAAATCAACATTTCCCAGCTATACCTGTTGAACCAGAAATCGTAGCTGTCGGCGTAGATGGCGTTTCGTTCAAGCTTCTTCCAAACAAACCTTGCCTCTTCTGGTGCCACTTTTGTTTCCGTTAAATACTGTATCAAGATTCTTTCCAACCGGTATTTTGGATCACCCAGGAAGGTTTTACCGTACAGTTTTCGTCCCGTCCTCGCGACCGAATCCATGCAAGATGTAATGCCAGCTTCTATGGCACTTGACGCACCGCTGCTGTTCTCTCTGACGGCAATTCGTCGCAGATACGAACACCAGGCGCTGTACACCTCGATTGTACTCTCCATTCCATCTTTGCATAGTTGGTCATCGAGAATCGCCGCGTCTTTGATAGCTTCAACTTCGTCGAACGGTAGTCCCGCTTCCTCAGCACATAGTATATATTTACTCCATAGGCGTCCTGACGTCGGACAATGTTGTGCCGCTCTGCTACAGGCGTCGAGTCTCTGAGCAAGGACAGAAGGGGCATCGGCAGACGAAGACAAAAAAGCGATGTATTCTTGCCAGGCGTCCTCATCTGTCGCAAACAAGCCTGTCAAAGCTCTGTCAAACAAACCAGAGCACAGGCGTACCGACAGTTCGCTGTCTGTTTGTTTTCTCTTGGCTTGTCGTATTTCCCAGTCTAAGTATTCTTGGAGTACAGATTTTTGCGTCACGACATCACCGTTGCGCTCCGCCTGCTTCAGTTTCAGCTCATATGGCTCACGCTTTTCGGTGGCTCGCTTCGACTGCTGACCGCTCAATGTGATTTGTTGCATGGTTTCTTCCCATTCGGTTTTACTGTATTCGGACAAGAAGCTTGAAAACGATTGTGAGGTTTCATCCCAGGTGAGGTGGGGAGTCGCCAGGCGCTCGCGATAAAGTTGGGTTACTCTAATGAGAAGTTCGGGCGTCTGTTCCCTGCGGAAGTTGTCCATCTCGACCGAAATCCAGCGATTCCAGAGTTCGTGGCTATCACTCAGACGATATCGTACGGCTTCGTATCCCTGTTGCCATAGATCCTGGATTGCGTCAAAGGAGAAGAGCTCCTGGCCCATCATCCGCTCGTCCTCGGACCACCCAGCATCGTCAGAATTGCTATTTTCCCACAGATTCTGAAAGAAGTTGCAGTATGATAGCCAGAGGCGTAGGCTACCAGGCTCCGCTCTCACGGCTTGTTGATAGAGCTCGAGGACGTTGACGCGACGCTCGAGACTGGACGCATTGCGCGTTGATTCTTCGAGGTAAGCCACCCAGCTACTTTCTCCGCGGGGGCTGGCCATCGTGTTGGACGCGCCCGCAGTCGCGCAAGCAGTCGCGCAAGATGGGAATCACCAAGCCTCGCGGAGAAGCATCGCACAAGAACGGCGGAGGGTAAAATAAGATGAAGACAACCGAGCGCGATGTTGGAGGGGCTTTGGATGCTGGCAGACTTGCCTCGATAGGTCAGCTGGCAGCTCGTTGAGACCGGAAGGATGACGGCTGTCGACAGCTGCCCGTTGGTGCCAGTTTGAGGCGCCACGAGACTTCTCGAGTTGACAGCAGCGAGCCTGGTGGGGCGCCGGCGAGTGAGCTTGTGGCTGGCAGAAGATCACAGCTGCTGACAGCTGCTGATAGCTGCTCACAGCCGGCCGATTAAAGCTGGCATCACGGCTGTCAGGTCACAGGTGGCAGGCTACAGCTGCTCACAGCTGTTGAACTACATTGTAGACTGCTGACCCCGCCAGCAAAGAAGGACAGGCACTTGTCGCGGGGGCGGAACAAGCACTGTTGCATTATCATCGCGTCACGACACACAAAGAAAGAAGAAAAAAAGAAGAAAAGAACAAAGAAAAAACCAGAAGTTGAGTACATGAACAAGGTGCGCTCGCAGCGAGAGCGGCCACGGTGTTGCATTCATTGTCCAGCCGCACGCTCGAGAAAAACAGAATCGAAACCGTCTTGTTCTGCGGAGAAAACAGAAGAGGGAAGAAGGGCAAAAATTAGGAAAAAATAATAATAATAAAATAAACCCTTACTCTGTTTCGCAACAGAGCAACACGATAATTTTCAATCCCTGGAATGTACGCACCGTCTCGATGGCAAAGACATGGCAACACTCAATATGCGGACGACTGCATCGTAACTCAGACCCGCCTTTGGCTGCTCAATATATACTGTGCGAACATAGTAAAACACGAAAACAGATATATTTTTCCGAGTATGGGACCAGGTTGCTTCCTCTCTGCCAAGATAAACTGTTTGCTTAATGTTGGCTTTTCCGCCCGACTTCCACGGGACATCTGCAAGGAACAAGGTGGGTGGGGTTGTCGAGTTGCCGACACTTCAGAGTCCCGAGTCCAAGAACCCAACGTCGTCATGCCACATCGCGTACCTCGACGCGGTATGCAATCTGACATTGCATGACGTTTTCGCGATCAACGCAGCCGCCGGCAGAAGACGGACTGCTCTGCCGACGACAGCATGCTTCGAATACACTGAATGACGACGGAAAAGCGAAGAGACGACCGGACCCAGCATACTAAACCTACATATCACACTCCATCTCCCCCCCCCCCCCCTCCTTCCTCGTCGCTTCTCCTCATGCTGCATTCTCGGCCGCGAGCAACGTACTACATGTCACCACGTCGTATCCCATGCGCCGGCTCTCGCAATCGTTTCATTGCATGATGTCTTCATCCCGTGCCGTCGAGTCGGAGCCCACCATGGCTGATCTGATCGAGTCTGGCCGCCACTACTACACGGCCAAGAGATACAAGCGTGCGTTGGAACTCTTCACCAAGGTGAGTGTCGGTGCAATACCTGAAGCCATCAGGAGCTACTTGTCTGACATGATTTTCGTCGAACACAGGTCATGAGAAATTGCCCTTGCGCCAGAGGCGTCAAGCGGGATAGGTGCACCTGTAAAAACTATGAAAAGGTCGCTGCCGAGGGCGGCTCGATTTTCAAGGAAGCAATGTATACTTGTAGCTGTGACGTTGGCAAAACTTTCAGCAAGTGCAACAACGTACACCATATCCAGGCCTTGGATTTTCGAGCTGCCACATTTGAGGCATTGGACAAACTCGACCGCGCCATGAAAGACGCCGAGTGGATTCTGGAATTGGCTCCTCGACTTCCAGATGTAAAGCAGTCCTGCATCCTTTCCAGAACTGCGTTCATCTGCTGACGTGTCATGACTCTAGGGATATCTCCGTTTGGGGAAAGTTGCACGACTGCAAAAGAATCACGAGTATGCTTGGAAGATTTATACGGCCGGCATTGAGACAAATAAGGAGAATGCCATAGGCTCGTCCCCCAAATTGCAGGTGAGACATACCTATATATACATACATCTATGTATTCGAATATTTCGACGTCCTGTGTGTGGTCATACATGGTATCTAAGTATCAAGCTCAGCAACTTTATGGTGCGCGGAAACCCCTTCACCGGCACTTCTCCAAAAAAGATCCTTTGCTGCTTCCCACCGAGATTGTCATGCTCATATTCTCGTACCTGGACTTTGTTGAAATACCGTATGTGTTTCTGCTTCATTTCGTCTCAAGTACCCACCAGTCGTAAAATACCTTTAGCTAACGGCATGGTTCAGTCCCTGCATATGCGTCTGCAAGCAGTGGAGACGCACCCTCACGAGCCCTCTGCATGACAGACTATGGAGAAACATGATATTTCCCGGCAGAAGCATGAAGCGCCCGCCGAGACACGATGTTTTGAAGAAGATGCTGTCCTGGGCAGGTAATGGAGGTGCTAGAAAAATCGTGATACCGCTACCCAAGACGTTTTTGCTCACTCAACAAAAATTGATGCTATTGCTCAAAGCATCTACCAGCCTGGAGCATCTGGAGATCGGGCCGCAATCCGAAGGCTTATTGTTTCCTTCTAATCAGAAAATCTGGAACAGACTCAGGCACGTTTCCATTGATGGCACCGGTGAATCTTGCAAACCTGCTTGGAGCACTGCAAAAGTCCATCTCGGAGGGTTTCCCTTGATGTTTCTCAACAATGCTGCCAGCTCCCTGGAGCATCTCACCATCTTGGGCATACCCGAGCAATGGTACATGACGCAATCCATACCCGTTCTTCCCAAGCTGAAGACTTTGCGAATGAGCAACACGTCGACTTCGCGTGACTCATTTCCCATAGTATGTATCACGCTCCTGAGTAGAGCAAGTGAGAAGAAAAAATGAAGAAAAAAGGAGAAAAAAAAAAGAGGAAAAAAAAAATGAAACAATAAAAAGATCTTGCTACTGTGAAAGGAAGAAGAAGGAGAACAAAAAGCTTACTCATGAGCTCTCGTAGTTCTTTCTACCCGATGCCTTTCCAAGACTCGAACAGCTTTGGATCGGCCCAAACATACCAAATCTGGACTCGGATTTCCTGGATGGGTGGGGAGACAAGTGGGAGACAATGTGGAATCACCTCCAGGTACTCGTATTCGAGGTATCATCCATTGTTGGGCCAATCTCGCAGGTCGAAAACTCGCTTTCAACACTACGATGTCTGACATGCCTCAACCGTGGCAACTCACTACAACACATTCGTTTTGATGTCCCAACGGAGAACGAGGACCGACACGGCAGACCCCGCGTATTTAGCAACAGCCGTTATTTATTTCCGGACGTTGAATTGCCGCAGTACCCCGAATTTCAAAACTTGCATTCCCTGAGGTCGAAGTCATTTTGCATCTCGCCAGACGTGTCTCAAATGGTTTTTTCCAATGCGCTGCACGCTGGAAAGTTGACATCCTTCGACATTGTCTTTCCCACGGATTCGCTTGCCGACCGTCTCGGAGATAGGAGCATTCGCCATCTGAAAGACTACGAGTGGATCCGCGGCGCTCCAAGTATCCGATCGATGGGCATTTATAGATTTCGCTTCCGGATCTATCCCCGAAATGACGACGACTTACCGCTGCCGCAATTCCTGGCGAGTTTCCCCAATCTGGAGACGTTGAGTATATTTTCCGAGTATTACGAAGAAGCCGAGTTTGCGAGCGTCGTGGCTGCGATTGTGAGACTCACGCATCTCAAGACGATTTACACGACATCCGTCAAGGGCGCCGTCATGGACCAGCTGAGGAGGGTGGCAGAGGGCGAGGGCGTGACGTTGGTATGGGGGCATCAACCACAGCAATGGCCGGTACCGCTGGAGGCATAAACGAAACGTGTATAAGTGTGTATGCCGTCCGAGTACGTATGAGCCCATGTTATATGAGTCCTTGCTCGGTCTTTGACGAAAAAAGAGCAGCTGGGGTATATTTTCAAGGTTTCGAAAGCTTTTGCTTTTCCTTTTTTGCTTTCTCTTTTACGGTTTTTCTTTTTCTTTCATCATCAATAGACGTACGAAAAGAGCTATACATCCTAAATAAACAAAGAAAGAAGACGAAAACAAAAGTAAATGTAAAAATAAAAATAAAAAACCCATACGACATAGTCTTTCACTACGCACAATCCAGTCTACCAAAAGCAACAAAAAGCACAATACGCCAATGTCCCCATTCCCATGCTAAGTTTATTGTTTTCTCACGGTTGACTCTTTGTCTCTTTGTTCTATGCGCGGCCTACTTTGAAGGAGAGGATCTAGGGGGAGGTTAGGATGCTGGGTCTTGCTTTGGAGGTTGGGTGTGATGGGTGTGATGGGTGTGATGGGTGTGATGGGTGTGATGGGTGTGATGGGTGTGATGGGTGTGATGGGTGTGATGGGTGTGATGGGTGTGATGGGTGATGATTGAATGATGATTGGATGATGACGGGGGAAGATAAAAGGAACAGGAAGGAAATTGTTTTTAGGAAGAATTTAAAAAAAAAAAAAAAAAAAAAAAAGAAAAAGGAAAAAGAAAAAAGGAAAAAAGGAAAAAAGAAAAAAAGGAAAAAAGGAAAAAAGAAAAAAAGAAAAAAAAGAAAAAAAAAAAGAAAAGGAGAGGGAAAAAAAAAGTTATGCAAAGAACAGCAATCATGGAATACAGGCAGGAAATAAAACTCACATCATTCTTTCCCACAGCCACAAAATCATCCTCGGCAACTCGTAACCCCCCCACACCCTCGACATAGGCAATCGGCGCATCACCCATGACCTTCCTGGCCACGTCACCCACCGTCAAGCCCTTCTTGACGAGGACGCAATCGCGGAAAACGGCCTTGGACTCGGCCGCACCGGAGCTAAACGTTGCGGTGTTGCGGACGGGGAACACGGGGACCAGGCCGAGCAGCTCGGCGGCGCGGGACAGGACCTGGACGACGCCGGTGGAGCCGAAACGGTAGAGGACCATGTCCTTGAGGTTTTCGATGCGGGTGCGGTTCTTGTCGTCGAGGGGCTTGAGACCGCCGCCGTCGGGGTCGCCCTGCTCGATGAGGTCTTCTCTCGTGTCGACGAACTCGCTGCCCTCGACGTAGCGGATGTAGCCCTGCTTGGCCATCTTGCGCAGGAAGATTTCGGAGATGGCGGAGCAGAGGACTATGGTCTTGGGGTCCTGCATCTTGGCAATCTTGGCGATGTTCTTGTCGGCGTCGGGGTGGTCGATCTTGTTGAGGGCGATGACGGTGGGGAACTTTTCGTCGACAAAGGCGTGGACGATGTGCGCGACGGCCTCGTCGGACCAGTCCTCGAGAGGTTCCCTGACGGCGGCGCGGTCGAGGGCGCGGGCGACGACGGTGGAAGTAGAGCCGTAGCCGGAGAACTGGGCCTGGAGGGTCTCCATGGCGGTGGCCTTGACGGCGACGTGGCGCCTGCGGACGCTGCCCCATCGCTGCATGAGGTTGCCGAGGATCCAGGCGACGATCTCGCTGCGCAGCCAGGCGATGTCGACGGAGGGATCGTAGCCCCGGGTTTCTTTGCCCTCGGCGTCGACGGTGCCAGATGCGTCGACGACGTGGATCAGCGCGTCGGCGTGGCGCAGGTCGTCGAGGAACTTGTTGCCCAGGCCGCGGCCCTGATGGGCGCCCGGCACGAGGCCGGCCACGTCGAGGAGCTCAATGGGCACGGAGCGGCGGCCATTGTCGCAGGCGCCGTAGTTTGGTTTGCAGCGGTCCGAGACGTTGTGTCGGCGGCAGGCGCAGTCGATTTGGAGATAGCCTATCGCTCTCTGGGGATCGATTGTGGTGAAGCTATAAAATAGGAGGAGGGATTATTTTCGTGTCAGCCAAGAGGGAACTTGTGTGAGGAGGATGAAGTAGGGGGAGCTCAGCCTGCGAGGGATTTGTTCTTTTTCTTTTTCTTTTTCTTTTTTTGCGTATTCAGATGGAGCAATTTGCAAAGAAAGAGGAATAGAAAACCTACGGAAAATTGCCTGTTGGAAGGGGAAGCGCGCGAAGCAGGGGAGGACGGGAAATTCAGCTTGGGTGCCTTGGGAAATGAAAAGGACACCACCGAGTAGAACAGAGTTTTGAGAGACGATGAATGACAATACTGTTCCGTAATAGACAGAAACAGAAAGGATAGAGGGAAAAAGGATAGGGAAAGAATGAAAAAAAAAATAAAAATAAAAAGAAAAGAAAAGGTAAAAAAGGTAAAGAAAAAACGCACCAACTTTGGAGGAAGCATCTGTCAAGCTATTCAGTGTGGAGCTCTTCCCGGCAGATGGCTTGCCCACGAGGCCAATGAGCGGATCGCGAGGCATGACAGAGGTGTCGGCGGACTGGAGCCCTCGTTCACCGGGTGAAAGGAAGGATGAAGGGGGCGCGCGGCGGAGAAACGACCAGCAAGAAAGCCGAGTCGTTGAGGCTGGCGATGTTCTTGGGCGGTCTGTCGGCCGGATCACGAAAATTCCATGCGCGGCGCGGCGTGCGTTGGAGGGGGACAAGACAGCCCCGCCATTTCGGTCTGATTGGCCATGCTGACCAGTGACGTCTCTGGTCCCAAGTGGGGCAGGGGCCGGAGGGTGGGGGATGACAAAGCAGCCGCAAACGTTGTCTGTCTGGTCATGAAAACAATCCCTTTTCCATCCCCAAAACGTGAGCATCAACGAGCCATCAACGAGCCATCAACGAAACATCATAGACATCTTTGACTGCAAACCCTGTTGCGCAATGGATCAGAATCATCAGCACCATCAGCACCATCAGCACCATCAGCACACGCATTCCATTGCACGGCAGCCTGCCAGCCGCGGCTGAGCCCACCGCACCTGGCTTCAGCCGCCGTTGGATTTGCCCGTCCATTCATGTGGGACATTGTGCCGGCACGCAGTCCGGTGGCTTGAACGTCGATGGATATACTTCAGCCCGTCATCAGTTACCATCTGTCCTTGTTTCGACCAACAGCATCTAGGTGTTTATATATAAAATCTCTTGGTCGTTTCCGGTTTCGAGATATCTGCATGCTGCTGTCACTGCTGCTGTATTGCTGTCGTGCCACCAGACACTCCTCAAACCAGACTAGTCCCTTCCCGGCCGAGCTCAGCCACATCTGCCCCGCCATGAGCCACGAGCAGCCCCAAGCTGAACCCGGCTCCGTGACATCTCCGGCGCCATCCACGCCGGACCCCGCTCCTGCCCCGGCCACCCCTGCCCCACTCCGCGCCGCACCTGAAGATTCCAGCGCGTCGGAGTCTCTTGTCGAGAGCGATTCACAGCACATCCAGGTCAACTTGTCCCACTTCCCATCGCCCCTCCACCCCCAATTCGGAAAACAGAAAAAGCTGACCAGGTATTGTAACAAAGGCCCGGGACGAACACGATGAGGACTCGGCATTGGGCGTAAGCACATATTCTAGCCATGATGCATCAAAAACATATCGCACGTATATGCTAATAAAGGTATTTTCTTCTTTTTTTTTCTTCGAAAAAAGACGGACGATGATGCCAGTGCAACCACATCTCTACGATCAAGCATTACGCGATATCGGGAAGAGAATGGCCGAACCTATCACTCTTACGCAGAGTCCAGTGAGTCTTCATCAGCTGTCGATGGCACGTTGTACGGAATGGGAATATTCCTTATGCTTACATTTTGCAAGTCAATTATATTTTGCCCAACGATGAGGTGAGTCTTGTGTGGGACCAGACCGTTTCCGTCGTGTTACATACCCTTACCTCTTTTGCCCGCCCTTGGTTGTTCGCTTCCCTTTGACCCTTCGGCATCCCTGAATCCGATTATGTCTCGAAATATGGACATCGCTGACGAGATTTATTTTTTCGGAAAGGCCGAGCAAGATCGTCTAGGTAGGATAACTTGCCTTAGGTTTTTGACCCCTCCCCCCCCCCCCCCTTTTTTTTTTTTACGTTTTAGTCTGTGTTCTTGTCTTAGTGTTCTTTTCCGTGTCTTTCTCTTCCTTCCTGTTTTAGCTTCTATGCCTGGTTTCTATCAAGCAACCGAGGTACCATTGCGCCTCGACCAGCGGAGCTGATGGCATAAAAAGACCTGCAGCACCACTTGTTTAGTCTCACACTTGGGGGCAAATTATACGAGGCTCCTCTCGACCAACACAAAATCGGCAGAGTACTAGATGCTGGCACAGGAACTGGGATTTGGGCCATTGACATTGGTATGCGCATAAAAGAAAAGAAAAGAAAAAGCTTCAATAGTGAGGATATGAATCACTAACAAGTTTGCTCCATATAGGCGACAAGTTCCCCAATGCTGAAGTGAGTTCGGATCGAACCGTCCAAACCAGTCAAACATGACGCTAAATACGCCTTAGGTCCTGGGAGTTGATATCAGCCCCATCCAGCCCACCTTGTAAGAAGAACCTCAACGCGTCTCCTGATACCTGCAGCAGCAATTAACTCGCTGCATTAGCGTGCCGCCCAACGTTTCATTCGTGATGGACGATCTGGAGATGGAATGGGCTTATCGCCGCCCCTTTGACTTTGTCTTTGGCCGCATGCTTGTTGGCTCGATAGGAGACTGGCCCAAGTTCATACGTCAAAGCTTCGACAATCTTAACTCAGGCGGCTGGATTGAGCTTCAAGACATTGTATCCATGCCGAAATGCGACGACGGGACCATGTCTGATGACTCGGCCATCAAAATATATGGCGACAGGATTATGGAGTCGTGTGACATTCTGAAACGATATGGGGATAGTGCCCTGAGATACAAACAACAGATGATCGATGCTGGATTCATAAACGTCACTGAGGTGAAATATAAGTGGCCGACAAACCCGTGGCCCGCAGAAAAACACTATCAAGAACTTGGTATGGAGCCTGACCAGACCCCTACTGGACGTGCGAACCCACACCCTAAACAAATGCTAATCCCGAGGTTCCTGAACATAGGCTACTGGACCTACCACGATATTGCCGATGGGCTCTCTGGTTTGAGTATGGCTGGCTTTACACGTTGTCTGGGATGGACCATGGAACAAGTTGAATTATTCTTGGTCAGCGTGAAGAAAGACCTGAAGGACAAGCATATACACGCTTACTGGCCCATGTAAGCTGTTCTGATAGTACTATCCCCTGCTAGCTTGCGCTTTTGTACTAATGAAGCGATAGATATGTAGTGTATGGACAGAAGCCGTAGAGGATTAGCACGACAGTAGTGCCCTCATTCCAACGCTTCGGTTCAGGCTCTTGGGATGCGTAAATTGAGAGGCATACGTGCTTGGTTGATGGGACGATGCGGCTGAATGTAGGCTCATTCTTTTTTTTGTTCCCATTCTTTCTTGTTCATTCTTTTGTTTTAGTATATAGTTTTCTTCTTCTTAATGTATATATTTATTATATTCTCCACACTATTATGTTTCTATCCACTACCTCTATCCATTTATATTCTGGTCGATGGGCATAATCTCGTTATCGAACCAGCCGGCATTCAGAGTGCTCGTCCAGCTCGTCCGGCTCGTCCTGGGTGATGCCGAACTCGCGACCAACATTCTCGCTCGTCCAGCTCATGGGTTGTGCGCGATCCAGTGGCGCCGGCCGTGTGAGGAAAGCCAGCGGGGAGGGCGGCGATGCGGGGCTGTACATGTAGTGTGGGGAGGAAGAAGATGAAGATGTATTCTCGTCAGCTCGAGCTCAGACAGCCTCCTCAAAAGAGGAGGGAACGAAGAGTCTGGTCATTAGCGTTTTACGTTTCCGAAGGAAATGCGGAGGCCAACGCAGGATCCAGACTGGTGCGCTCCCGGACTTGCTTCAGCAGCACGCCAAGGCGTTGGGCCGTCATTGTGATATGGTGGCAGGCTACGGTCATGCGAGGTAAAGGGGAGAGAAGAAAAAAAGTGAAAGTGTCGTCATTTCCGTTTTCTGGTAAGAGGTCTCGATGTTTCGTGGGTTTAACTTTTTTTTTATTGGATTTTTCGTTCCTTCCCTCTCGGCACAGAGTAGCCTAGTCCTAGTTTGGTCTAGACCGGGGGACATGGCAGATCTACGCCGATATCTGAGTCCGTTGCCGACCAGACGACAGGCACAGGACCCATAGGGGCCAGCCACAGCGCTCCAGCCACCACGGGAAGCCCTCGGACAAGTCACTTAGTAACGGGCTTGAAGGGGTACGTACCGCTGCGGCGGTCCCACCTCGTATCAATCTCTTCCCGTCTCCGCGGGTCCTTTGCTCCATCATTTGTTTTCCATCTTGCTGTCTGGTGACATTCATGATTGATTTCTCCCTCTCCACCAGCAGCCAACCGTCCTGCCAGGGTGTCACAACCAGGATGCGGGCGTCCAGGGGCCCCGGAGGCGCGGCTCTTGCCAAGGCCAAGGACGGTCGCCGTCTCCGCTGTCGTCTTTGCTTCTTTGCCGTCTTGGGAGCTCTTTGTTTTTTTTTTTTTTTTTTGCCACCTTTCCGTCGAAACTTGTTCAACTTGCTCGCTACTCCACTGCACACCGCCTGGGTGGTAATACTATTTTGGCTCTTTTTTATTGATTTATTCATCTGGGTTTTTTTTTTCTTCCTCTTTTGTCAAAAACAACCCCCTCTTGTAAAAGATCTTCGACCACATGGGGCTGCGATTGGTTCTCTCAGCTGGGTTCTTTTTCCGCCCGCTGCCCGTTTCCCCTGTCAGCTTACCCCCTTTCATAAGCGTCTTTGGTGTCCTCGTGCGCTTCAACGCCCAGGAGAGATAGGAGCAAATTTTTTTTTTTTCACTTGTCTCGTTTTCCCACGATCCGCTGCGTGTCTATGCCGTCGAGAAGCGCTGAAAATCGTATTGTCCTGCTGGCGCCGATCCGACTCTCTGGCGGACCATCACGGCGGGACGCTTCGAGTGTATAAGCGCTGTCTTTCATTTCCATTCTTATTCTATTCCGATTTTTTCACATATTAATATTACAACGTCCTGTTTTATGGAATCTCCTTATTTGTACCTGCATTTACTTCTGACTACACCATGAAGACCATTTCGAGAATCGCCCAAATCCTCTCCCTGGCAGTCCTCTGCTGCGCAACCTCAAACAAGCGCGGTCTTTGCTTCACGCCCAACCCGAACCATCCCGACGACAACAAGGTCTGGGTGCAACCCGGGAGCGATCTAAAATGGTACTACAACTACCAGAGCCTGCCCTCGCCAGCCTACTCGGCCCTCTCGCAGGAGCAGTTCGAGTTCATCCCCATGATGTGGGGAGTCGGCGCCAACCCCAACGACACACGATTCCTCCGCGACGTCACGAAGCTGGTCGACGGCGGCACCAAGATTAAGCATGTGATGGGCTTCAACGAGCCCGACGGCACGCCAGCCGTGGGCGGCAGCAACGTTCGGCCGGCGGATGCGGCCCTCGCCTGGGTCGCCAATTTCGAGCCCCTCGGCAAGATGGGCGTGAAGCTGGGCCTGCCTGCTTGCACGGGTGGATGGAACAGCTTGCCCTGGTTGAAGCAGTTTCTCGGAAACTGTTCCGCCCTGGTGAGCACGGCCGAGGAGGTCAGGAACTGCACGTGGCATTTCCTGCCGGTGCATTGGTACGACAACTTTGCGGGATTGGCTTCGCATATTGGCGAGCGTAGAGCAACGTGAGTTTTATTTTATCTGTCCTTTTGTACTTTTTATTTGTGTTCTATTTTCTTGATTTATTATTATTATTATTATTATTATTATTATTATTATTATTATTATTATTATCATTATTATTATTATTATTATTATTATTATTATTATTATTATTATTATTATTATTATTATTATTATTATTATTATTATTATTATTATTATTTTGGAATTTATGTCATCATCAGTATTTCCCCTCCAGACAACCCCACATCCTACTTGTCCAGACGGACTCCGTTCGGCCCCTTTGCTTTTCCTCTTCTCTCCAACATTTCAAATGAATTCCAACTGATGGAACCGCATCTTTGCCTTTTCTCCAAATACAGCTGGCCCGACGCCGAGATCTGGGTTACGGAATACGCCTACGCCCACCAGGACCTGCAAACCACCCAGGCTTTTTACAACCAAACGGCAGACTACTTTGAAAAGCTCGACTACCTCGGCCGCTACTCGTACTTTGGCGCTTTCCGGTCCTCAAACTCCAATGTGGGCGCCAATGCCGCCTTTCTCAACCAGGACGGCAAGCTCACGGATATCGGATCATGGTATTCCGGTTTTGCAGCGACGGGCGTCAACCCCGGTAGCGACGGTGCGATAAGCTTTTTGACGCCCGGAGCAGGCAGGGTTGTGCTTGGCATGATGACATGCCTCCTTGTCGGCTTGTTGTGAGGGATGAAGCGGGCACGACGTGGTGAAAGGGGAGCCCCAGAATATCGAAACGAAGCAAACAGAAAAACGTAGTTGCATTGGGTTAGAATACGGCGTTTTTTTTATATAAAGGTCGCTTTGTCTATCGGCATCATGTCATCATGTCGGTCTTGGGCTATTTTCCTACATGCTTAGACATGTACTTGCGTGGACATGTGTACATATCTGAGTAATCGTACATATTCAATAGACCAAAACGCTCAAAAGCGCATCCCGCTATGATGCCGCCACGTCCGTCTACAGCATGGCTCCGCGTTCAGGACCTACATACATATGTACATATATACAGCGATATGACGATTGTTTTTGGACCAACGAGGGCTATTATCCCGAATTCATCCGATAAACACGTTGAAATATAAATATTATATATTCATGCATTCTCATAGTAGAGACAATGAGTCTTTGCATGTATGTATACGGTGACTTGACAATTCTTCTTGACCGCGAAAGGTATCGCCATCGAGCTTCATCTACTAGGTAGCTAACCCGGCATCTAAGCTGAGAAACCGAGATTAAAAAACATGTCAATATGTTATAAACGAGCCCGTTGAAACTGGAATATATAGCAAGTAATATGTTATAAACGAGCCCGTTGAAACTGGAATATATAACAAGTATGTACATTTGTATAGGTTCTAACGTAGTCGTCGGATGAATTCGCAATAACCCCCGTTGGTTTCAATTGAATCGTCACAGCCCCTGTACATATATATGTGCGAGGCACTCTGGTCACGCAGCGGGAATAGCAGCAGCTTGTTTGGGGCGCGCATCCCCCGTTGACCAGATACTCGAGCGTAACAAGTTGCTCGGTACATTCTCCCCCGGTATTCAGTAGGTCGTAGTACATTGCGGGTTATGTTCCACACTGGCCGTGTATGCAGCGCACGATGCAACTGATGAGACGATCCTACGCTTTCCAATTTTCCAAAACAGCCTTGTCGTGGTTTGGATAAGAGCAGGGGACATGCTCTGCGGACTTGGACCGGGTGGGCCGGCCGAGTGGCTTCGAAGGGGTGCTTTCACGGGAGCATACATGTGCATACCAACCAGTCTGATACCTGTCCGCTCAAGTCGAAGACATTACTGCTAAAGCGGATGAAAACAGTATCCGCATGGCATGGACAGCCTTGATATCCATAGCTTTCAATATGCGCAACACGACTACGTCGACTGTGTTGGAAGCCATTCGGGCACGCTTTCTTGGAGCCGCAACCCGTCCTGCCAATGCATTTCACGAATTCCGCTTGTGAATAGACGCGTGCTTGGTCTGGCTTGTGAAAAACGAGTATCCGCCGCCTCTTTGACCGGATGGGCGGGTGTTGCGGAGGGACCCATGCACGATATTCGGGCTGGGAAGGCATGGGGATTCCGTTTTGTTCGTCGTGGCGAAATCGTGGATTCACGTGGACTGAACTGTGGTCTAGGGACATAAAACGAAAAAACAAAAACAAAAACAAAGCAAGAAGAGCTGCTATTTTATCCGCCGTCGCTATTTGAAACGACCCAACGCAACTCTTGTGCGGTACTGCCCCTGTCAAGAGTGCCAATCGAGGCACAGCCTTCTGCGCCAACAACTTGTCCCCAGCAACTGGGTCCTGGCAGATCTGACGTATTTCGCGACAAGGTGTTTTTCTTTGTTCTGCGGAGTCTTGACGATGAGGGGACGACCGCGGAACCAGGAGGCGCTAGATGATTGTCAGTCTCACGAGTCACGAAGCACGATACGTTGTAAGCAGAGTGGGGGTGACCGTGCCAGAGACGGCGCATGCGATAGAGTACCGACGCTGCGGGAGTGCCAAGACAATGGCCTGCTTTCTGTTTTCAAACCTGGTGTGTCGATGAGTCTGGTACTTGTGCGCTTTCTGTCTACACTAGCAGAGTTGCTGGTATACTTCCACGGGGAAGGGTGTTCTCGACATTGTGAACGTCCTTGCTGGGAAAGGGCCACTGTACTGGAGGACATTGGGGCAATCTTCCTGGGTTCTGGTTCTCTGCACGTTCGATATAAATTCGCGGCGGCCAAAAGTGAGGCTCGACCTACTTGGGGTCGGCGGAGAGATGCCGATGATCAATCGAGAGCCAAGAACTTGGACGCATCCACGAAAGGGCGGACGGACACCATTGACGTAGCGGTCGGCCTTCCGTATTCACTCGGGCATACTCTTCAGGAGACAAGAAGCAAGGATGTCGGGAATCGTCTTTCGTTGAACACAGCCCTTGGACTCTCATCCCGCAGGTTGCCCAGAAGGTGCTTAGAAAAGGTCCAGCATGCGATATTGGTCAAGAAAGATCGATCAAGGCTGGGCCTGGCTGGCCGCGGCCTGCGAGATCCTTGGAGGCCCATACACGAGGAGGTTCTCTTCAAGCCGGCGCTTTAGACAGGCCGACTTTGCGTTGATGGCCAAGAATCTCTAGCTGACAAACCGACGGAACAGCGCGGTGAGAGTCGAGGGACTTGAGGCGATTTGACTGGGAAACGAAAAAATCGAAAAAATCCAGATGGGGTCCGGATTACACTTCACGACGCACGTGACTGCGCGCCAGCTGTCTTGGCAAAACCAAAACCATTGATTCGGAAATGCACCTGGATGATGGAAGCAGCACGCGACTTTTTCAATTTTTCAATACCTCAACTCGTCCAGTCGCATCACCCCCATGCCACGGGACCAGACAGGCATCAAACGCATATCTGTTGGCATCATGAATGATGCTTTGCCTCCTCACAATCCTCCTGCTCCAAGCTGACTGGTCGCCACGCGTCGCCAAGAACAACACACACGCACCCAGCAACTCGGCAGAAGTTGGAACCACCAACAAGAGCCCCCCGAGTCCCGACCTTTCTTGGCCACAACGTCGACTCCATGTAAGCGGCTCAATGTGGGAGGGTGACGCTGAGCCGCCATCCCTGCTAGTCGCCTTGATCCGCTCAATAAGTCCAGGCAGTTTCTTGGCTCCGGCTTCCATCTGACCTACCACATGACGGTCATGACACGATGGGGCGCGGGGTGGACAGGCAAACCTTAAATGCCCGGTCGTGGCTTGCGACTCGCCGCCTTGATTGTTGCAAAACTGGTGTCGTTGACGACGGCCGTTGTTGCCAAGCATTCTCGCGTGCTCCATGGCCTCAGCAGCAGGGCTAGTACTTGCCTGCCTCCCTTGGCAGAGTCCGGTGTTTTTTTTTTCCAAAAAATTCCAAAAAAAAAGAAGAAAAAGAACTTCTCACAAGTCTTGGCAATGCTTGTCCAGTGCTTTTTTTCCCCCTTCAGCTTCATTTTTATCGGCTTGGTATCCGCCATGTGGCGTGCTTTGATGTTTGGGACCCTGAACGTGGGAGGATTCCCGAAAAAATCGCAACTACTTATAAGACCATCAACCTCCCCCCTTCAACTTTTTCCCATTGCGGATAGAGCGTCGGTTGAGGACATAAATCCAAGTAGTTTCGGGAACTTTCTCATGTCATCACTTCAACCTGAAGCATATCCAAGGGCTTAGGATTATATCTTTTCAATAGACTTACGCCAAGTCCATCGAGCTACTTGATAGCTATCAAAGACACAAGACAAAACACCAAGAGAAGAAAACAAAACAACACCCGCGTGTCATACGTCTCATATCAGACGGCCGCGAATATTTTCAGTCTCGCACAATACTGTACTGGCCCTCCCGTTTCTGGCGACTCCAAACCGCCAACCACCACACCGTCTATGACGCGTTCTCGATCTTTATACCCAACCCCTCTGTGTTCCTCATTCGAACTGCGTTACCGGCCCTCTTCCGACAATGGCTGAAATCTTCCCAAGACATCCGTTCCTTCTTTCCTCAGAGGAAACGGCCAAGGCACTCAATACCGATATCGACAAGGGCCTGACGACTGCCCAAGTCAATGCCTTGCAGCAAACCCATCCCCGCAATGAGCTGGATGTTGGCGGCGGCATCACCTGGTACAAGATCCTGACCAAGCAGATCCTCAACGCCATGATTATCGTTCTGGCGCTTGCCATGGCGCTGAGTTTCGGTATCAAGGACTACATTGAGGGCGGAGTTCTCGTCTTTGTCATTATTCTTAATGTGACGATTGGCTTTTGGCAAGAGTATCGCGCCGAGAAGCGCATGGACGCGCTTCGTGCGCTATCTTCGCCGAGTGCCGTGGTACTCCGGGATGGGAAAACACAAGTCATCTCTAAGTGAGTTTTTTTCTTGTTTTCTTTTTATCAATTTTTTTTTTATATTTTATTGTACGTCTGCATAATATACACGTATTTGCAAATCTTGAACCAATGGAATAAATCGACACCGCAACTGACATTACACATAGTCCCGATGTGGTGCCCGGAGATGTTGTCCTACTCAAAATGGGAGACACTGTCCCCGCCGACCTCCGCATGTTTGAAGCCATGAATCTCGCATGCGAGGAAGGCCAACTGACGGGCGAATCCATCCCCGTCGAGAAAATCACGGACAAGGAAATTTTCGTCCCAGGCAGCGAAAAGCCCGCCACGAGCGAAGAAGAAGTTGGCATCGGCGACCGCATCAACATGGCCTACGCCACAACCGTGGTCCGAAAGGGTCGGGGCCGCGGCATCGTCACCGCGACCGGCATGCTCACCGAGGTGGGCAAAATCGCCGCCTCAGCGTCCAAGAAGCGTCGCAAGGCTGGCCGGTCCATGAACTGGCGAAAGTACGGCAAGAAACAACCCCTCGTCGGGTTGGCAAAGCGAACGTACGATGTTTTGGGCAAGTTTCTCGGTCTCACCGAGGGCACGCCGCTGCAGAGGAAGCTGTCTGCGTTGGCGTACGTCTTGTTTGGATGTGCCGTCATTCTTGCCATGGTTGTATTCGGCGTGAACCGGTTTGACCTGCGGAATGAGGTCATCATCTATGCCACGTCGCTTGGAATTGCCATTATTCCCGAGTCTTTGGTTGCGTGAGTAGCCAATGTTACCCTCGCCTCTCCTTTCTAATGTATCCAAGACTTGGTGCTAACCTGTTGAACGCGATGGTAGCGTCCTGACAATCACCATGGTGGTCGCTGTAACCGTCATGCGCAAGGCCAACGTTGTTGTCCGCGACCTATCGGCTCTCGAGGCCCTCGGAGGCGTCACCAACATTTGCTCCGACAAGACGGGCACCCTGACTGAGGGCGCCATGATTGTGCGCCAAGCATGGATCCCGTCGTCGCACTTGTATACAGTTCGCGACTCACAGAACCCCAATGATCCCTCCAAAGGCCGAGTCACATACTCTCAGCAAGCGCCAGCCCGTGCTGAGGCCGATTCCAGCGCTGACGCTGCTGCCAAGGAAAAGGTAGAGCCTGAACGCGATTACGATAGAGAGCGAAGTAGCGCCGCTGTCCTCAAGTTTGATCTACCCGAAGAAAAACTGAACGAAAGGTTCTCTGATAAGCAGCGGGAGCGGCAGCAGCAGCAAGAAGGGCAGGCAGAATCAAAAACGGAAATGACGGCCCAACTCGAGGCTTTTCTGCTCTCATCGGCGCTCTGCAACCTGGCTACGGTCCGATACGACGAGGAAGAGGAAAAGTGGCAGACAACGGGTGAACCCACCGAGATTGCCTTGCAGGTGTTTGCTCACCGATTCAATCACGGCAAGAAAACTCTTGAGGGCAAAGGCTGGAAGCAGCTGGCCGAATTCCCCTTTGACAGCTCCATCAAGCGCATGTCGGTCATCTACGACGCACCCCAAGCGGAAGGCGCTTCCTCATCTTCATCTCCCCCTCTTCCCCCTACTACTTCTTCCTGCTCCATCATGGAGACGGCCAACAACAGCAGCATCGTCTTTACCAAGGGCGCCGTCGAGCGCGTCCTCGATCTGTGCTCTCACATCGGCACTGGTGCCGAACAGGAGCCCATGTCGGACGAGGCCAAGGAAACCGTCTTGCAGCGGATGAACACCCTCGCCTCCCAGGGTCAGCGTGTCCTCGCCATTGCCTATCGTCCGTGGAAAGGGCGGTTTGTGCCCACCGAAAACAAGGCCGCGTCGGCGGCCGAAGATGAAGCGCTGCGCAACCATGTTGAACGTGGTCTCACTCTTCTCGGACTGGCAGGCATCTACGATCCGCCGCGCCGCGAGACCAAGCCGTCCATCGGTGAGTGCGCCCTGGCCGGCATCAAGGTCCATATGCTCACGGGAGATCACCCCGAGACGGCCAAGGCGATTGCCAAGGAAGTGGGCATTATTCCCAAGAACCTGGGCGTCCTGCCTGACCAGGTTGCGCGATCGATTGTGCAAAAGGCCACCGACTTTGACACAATGACGGACGAGGCGATTGATGCGCTCGAGGAGCTGCCGCTCGTGATTGCGCGGTGCGCCCCCGACACCAAGACGCGCATGATCGAGGCGCTCCGCCGGCGCGGAGCCTTCATGGCCATGACGGGCGATGGCGTTAATGACGCGCCGTCGCTGTCTCGCGCCGACGTGGGCATCGCCATGGGATCCGGCTCCGACGTGGCCAAGTCGGCGTCCAAGATCGTCCTCACCGACGACAAATTCAACTCCATTGTGGCGGCCATTCGCGAGGGCCGCCGCATGTTTGACAATATCCAGAAATTCGTGCTCCACCTGCTCGCGTCCAACATTGGCGAGGTCATCCTCCTCATCGCAGGCCTCGGCTTCATCGACTCGTCGGGCTTTTCCGTCTTTCCCATCTCGCCCCTGCAGATCATCTGGATCAACATGGTCACGTCGTCCTTTCCGGCCTTTGGCCTCGGCCGAGAAGCCGCCGCCCACGACGTGATGCGCAAACCGCCGCAGGACAAGCGCCGCGGCGTCTTTACCAACCAAATCATTGTGGACATGATGGTCTACGGCATCCTCATGGGGGCCTGCACCATGGTGACCTTTTGCATCATCATCTACGGCGCCAACGGGGGTCGTCTCGGGGAAGACTGCAACACGTCGTACTCGGAGGCGTGTGATGCCGTGTTTCGCGCCCGCGCCGCCACGTTTGCCGAGCTGACGTGGTTGATCCTCATTTCGGCCTGGGAATTCAAGAGCCTGCGCCGCTCCATGTTCAGCCTCCGCCCGGACGACCAAGACCCTGAACATGACCGCGACCAGCAGCAGCAGCAGCAGCACCATCGTCTTCTTCCGTCAGCCCTCGTCACCGTCGCCAAGGACCTCTACTCCAACCGCTTCCTCTTCTGGTCCGTCATTCTCGGCGCCCTCTCCGTCTTCCCCGTCGTGTACATCCCCGTACTCAACACCAACTTCTTCAAGCACAAGGGCATTACGTGGGAGTTGTGCCTCTCCGCGGGCTTCACGGCCCTCTACGTCGCCGGCATCGAGGCCTGGAAATTCACTAAGCGGAGACTGCATCTGCTCGAGGATCGGGCCGCTGCGGGCCGCTTGCCGTCCCCACGGCGCGGAGAGGCCTGGCGCCAGGGCTGCTCCACCGAGGATATGCCTAGCATGCTGCGCTTCCGGAGGACCATGTCCGTGTCTAGCTTCCGAACGTGGGTGTCGTTTTCGAAACGCGAGACGGGAGACTCGCTGTCGGGGTATAGTTCTTGGAGGGGAGGACAGGAGCAGGTATAGTCGTGGGGGGGGGGGGGGGGGGATTAGTAATAGAGAAATGTAGAGCCGTGGGAATTTAGAACGTGGAGGGAGGTGTTGAGCTGTATGCATCAAGACGTGAGTTTTTCTGCGTGGTTTGCGCCGTTGGTGCGTTGTTTATGCTATTATACATATATTTGGACATGTATTCGATATATTGTATACACAACAGTAGCGGTTACTTTGTTTTAGCCCTTTAGATGACGCATTCTTTTGTATACGGTCGGACGCCCATGGGTTTTGGCCCGCGAGACGTATCGCGAATAGATGCACTCAACTCGTCAAATTAGAACAAACACAATAACAACAAAGCAACACGCCTGGATTAAGCTTTCTTCTTTTTCCTTCTTTTCGTTAGCTTTATTGTCAGGTTTCTGTTTTTCATCTCTTCGTCACAGGGTACGGGGTTCACTGGAAAAATGACTCGTGATACCCCCCTCTCGTGGGCTAAAAACGACGGGGCATACCACTGTATTACACATATCATTTCTTTATGCGTAATTCCATCTATTTTTTTATTTATATATCGGATATGTCGTACTTGCTGGGTTGTTGGACTCCTTGTTTAGGCTGTTTGCATGGCGTGTTTATGTATGCATGTACGTATTGCATGGACTAGTTTCGTTCGTAGATGTAAATCCATGTTCCGTAAATGTATATTAGTATATATAATACTTTGGTTTTGGGAAACTCTGTTTACGCGCTTTATTTAGAGTACTTATATACGTATTTCATGTGCTAGTTTTATTTGTACATGTAAATCCATGTTGCGTGTATTGATATGCATATGTAATGTGCATCAGAAGAGGGGGAAACATCTTAGCGAAGAGGGTGACGAGCAGAAGCAGCTGGTCAAAAGAGGGAGAAACAGCCAGCAAAGAAGGGAATGAGAAAAGGAGGCAAATGGAACAGCTTATAAAGAGGAACAGGGGAAAATAGCCCCCAAAGAGGTTGGTAAAACGAGAAAATGGATATCTAGTAAGAAAGGTCATAGAAGAGGGGAACATTGAATACATATGTTTATAGAAGAGGATTGATATCTGGCTCAATGAGACCGACGCTCTACGTCTCTATGCCGATCAATCCAGGCAACCATAGGATCAAGGATCTTTAAAACAAGCTATTCTCTAGGTACACCTTCACATTATGAATATCATTCATTACTTCGAGAATTGGTAAAAACTACTCTTGTGTGACTGGTTAATGAGAATCATTTTATTGAGAGTTACTGTGGTGGGAGTGTAGTATTATGGGACGTTGCATCTATCAAGGGGGGGGGGGGGGTGTTTGCTGGAGGAGAGTCAGACAGCCCCCTAGACAAAAAATACTAGCAGCAAGCGACGGGGCTGATGAAAAAAGGAAAACCCAGCGTAAGAAGAAACTGACGAAAAAAGTACTAGGGAAGAAAAACAAGCGGAAGCTGATAAAAGATATAAGAAATAGCTAGCGGCAAAAAAAAAAAAAAAAAAAAACTACGCGAAGAAGTAGCTGAGAGTAACAGAAAAAAACAGCTAGCAAAAACGGTGATGAAAAGGAGGATAGCTTTGCGAAGAAGAAAAGCTAATACAAGAAGGGAAAAAACATCCAGCAAAGAAGCTAATAGAAAAGAAGAAAAAAAAAAGCGTTGTAAAAAGAAGCTAGGACTAGGGTATCCGACACTCTACCTGCACCAGTATTCACGATCAATTCGGCTGGCATAGGACTCTGGTAATTGAAGCGGCTTTAGTTTGCATGAAGGAGCCCGACGCCTTGCCCGTCTCTATGATGCCGATACCATCGGGCGGTCATGAGGATTCTAGCAAGCCCTCTGGATGTAGACCCGTGTTGCGCCTCAGTCGCGCGTTTGGCGTATGAGATATAGTCTAGGAAAGATGCATGAATGTTGAAATGGGTAGGCCGAGGTGTGAAGGCGCTATTCCAGATTGAAACATATACAGTTCATGTACCGTGTTCGAATGCGGCACGTAAGTTGTTGGTGTGAGCAGCTGGCGCTATGCGTCATGAAGATCATGAGAAGAATGACAGTCATGGTCACACAAGTTCGGTGGTCAGGTGTCTGCAAGGTCAAAGACGATGGTTCCTTACGAATGGCAGCAGGGACCCCTTTCTATGAGGGCGGCTCATTTCATTTATTTTTATAGAGGTAATATAACACCATCACCATTTCAAGTGCCAGGTAGAGAATGGTTATATATTCATAGGCACGCGAACATAGTATAGCACGATTCGTGGTATAAATATATAGTATATATACATGTATAGGCATAACAAGATGCTATGCAACATCCCACGTGCAAACACATGATCCATGTACATGTATAGTAAACAGGTTACTATAGCACTATTACAGGTGCAAATAAAAGAATTTTACATTCATGTATAGGCATAAGTAAGATGATACTATAGCACTACTTGACGTGCAAACGATCCATCTACATCTTGGGCACGCAAGGACACTATGTCAGTTTTACATACACACAAACAATTCATGTACCTAGAGTGAATGAGCGACGCACAGCCACGATGAGATGATTGCATTGGGCCCATTATCTCCATACGCCCACATAGAGATCTATTTCCCAAGAAACAACGTCCTGCTCCCAAGGTCACCCTTGTTTTACCAGGACTTACTGTATTTTATGATTGAAACATGAAGAGAAGACGTCCCTTAACGGGAGAAACGGAGAAAGAAAAGAAAAAGAAAAAAAAAACATGTAGATACTCCCCTTGACCTATACACACCCACACACTTATGCCGGCTCACCACCGAGATTATAAATCTTCTGCACTTTAAGCAGCATGGCCTCGAAATCAATCTTCAAGTCCTTGAGCAAGCCGTCGTGGAAGCCAAAGACCCAGCCATGGACAATGGGATAGTGATTCTTGGCGTAACTCTGCTGGACGGCGGCCGTCTTGATGATGTTGCGACACTGCTCCTCGACATTGAGCTCGACGAGGCGGTCGTAGCGGGCATTGTCGGTGGGGATGGAGTCGAGCTCCTCCTCGTGCAGGCGGTAGACGTCGCGGATGTTGCGCAGCCAGGGGTTCAGGAGGCCGAGGTCCTGGGGCGTCATGGCGGCCTTGACGCCGCCGCAGCCGTAGTGGCCGCAGACGATGATGTGCTTGACGCCGAGGTGACGGACGGCGTAGTTGATGACGGACATGACGTTGAGGTCGGTGTTGCAGACGAGGTTGGCGATGTTGCGGTGGATAAAGGCCTCGCCGGGCTCGAGGCCGGTGATTTGCTCGGCGGGGATGCGGGAGTCGGAGCAGCCGATCCAGAGGTATTCGGGGGTTTGGCCGGCGGCGAGCTTGGCAAAGTAGGAGGGGTCGTTGGTGGCTTTGGCGGCGGCCCAGGCGCGGTTGTTGTCGAAGAGGCGGTCGTGGGTTTGGGCGAGGTATTTGGACAGGTCGGTGTTGACCGGGGTGTTGACGGGGGTGTCGGCGGCGGCGGCAGCTGAGGAGGGTGGCTGTTTAGGAGGGTTGTTTTGCTGGTTTTGCTTGAAGGAGGAGGAAGACATGGTGAAGGATGGGAAGCGCGGTCTTGGTAGGGAGGAGGAGGAGGAGGAGGTGGTGGTGGTGGTGGCCACGTTGGAGGGGGGGATTCGTGATGGAGACGGCGACGCTGACGGTGACGGTGTCGATGACGATGATGCTGAGGATGGAGTTGCCGATCGAGAAAGAGCAGCAGGCGAGGCAGGATGGTGATGGTGATGGTGGTGGTGGCCGCAGGAGCAGGAATTGGAGGAGCTGGAGGAGCTGAAGCTGGACGGGGTGGCAGAGCGGGCCTCCAATCGAGATGAGAAGAAGCCAGACGCAAACGGACGCGGCAGTCGGGACCCCGCACGGATGGACAGGCGAGCGAGGAGCATATCGCGTTGGTCGGGACGCGGACTTGCGGAGGCGGAGGCGGAGGCGGAGGCGGAGGCGGAGGCGGAAGCGAACGGCGGGGACGTTTGCGGGATAAATGGTTAAACAAAAAGAAAAAAGGAAAAATGAAGAAAATAGTCCACGTAGCAACGGTCTGGATCCCGTCGCATGGGATTTTTTTGAGTCGAGGATCCTTCGACGGCTCGTGATAGGAGCGGACTCGGAGTGGATCCCTTGGCTCCATGCATCCTGTGGTTGGTTGGTTGGCTAGTTGGGTGGTCTGGTTCGTCTGATTTGTTGAGCCAGAAAAAAAAAAAGGAAATATGCATGCTGGTGCAGTGCATTTGCGCCTTCCCTGCATCGGGTGCAATAAGAGGCGGGGTGGTATACATGGACATGTCCATCCTGTGCTTGGTCTGCATTGTCCAGCGATCCAATAATGGTAACATTTTTATTTTATTTTTGGTTAAAAAGCACATGCGAAAAAAGGCAAGCAAGGCCCTGGCCATAGAACCGATCGATATAGATGGATCTGGCGTCGTGTCATCAGCTCCCGAGTCCAGACTCCCAACGTGCCAGGTTGAGGCCGATGATGGCCGAGGCAGTTTCCAGTGGTTCGTACCTTCCCACGTTCATGCCGATCCACGTACTGCCTACCTAGGTACCTTCGCAATCATGTGTACTTTCACATGCATGCATTCTGCATCATGTGCATGCGTATCTACTCGTCGCCGACTACCTCGCAGGTCGTCCGATCTGAGCTGCACACGCTGCGCTCATTTCCCGGCCAACCTCTGCCATGCGACAGCCCATGGCAAGAGCATCCGGCCGCCTTGGCCTCTGCGTTTGCATTGTGCATTGTGCATGTCTTTGCCAAGGTGATGCACATCACAGCCATCTTGCGTCGCTCCATTCACATCCAAATCCACATGCACAACCATCATCACCATCCACCCTCATCGCCATCCATCGCCATCCATCGCCATCCACATCCATGGTTCCATGATCCATCCACATCCCTGTCTCCTCCGCGTCTACGCTGCAACAAACACAAACCCCCCTTCCGCAACAAGCCAACTCTCGACCAGGGCGTCCCGACAAGAGAGTTCAAAAAGCCAAAACCCACAAGACAATAACCAGCTGACACACCAATCAATAGCGGGGGAAAAAAAGAAGAAAACGAAAAAGATACAATAGTCCCTCATCTCGGACCAGCCGGCTGCACCATGTCGTCATCACACACACACAACACGCACACAACACACACACATCCTTGCCTCAATCTGCGATCGAGGCTGCAGCAACCTGCGCGCATTGGCAGATGCCCCAACTGCAGCCCTCAATGGCAGGGAGGGGCGCAGCATGTGCGTCTGTCTGTCCTGGCAACGCCCTATGTGGCCGTAGCACAAGATGGATGATCTGACTGGGGGGGGGGTATGAGGCGTTGCCGCCGGATGATGGTTCCTTGGGCAGCCCATGCCAGTGCGAGGCCATCATGGTGTTTACGTTGCTTTGTTTTTTCAATTTTTATTTTTTTGGGAATATTTATGTTGTCACTTTCTTCTTGGGTCGCGTCAAGTGATGGACGCGGCCAAATCAATACATCCTGGAAATAAAAAGAAAACCACCGTCTCGGCTTGCTGGGATCCCACGAAATAGACTCCACGACGCACCGAACCACCTGTACATATTTCCGCCGCGAGAGCAACAAGAAAAGCAAAGCAAAGATAAGGAAAAAGCAAAAAGCAAAAAGGAAAAAAAAAGGAAAAAAGAGAATGCTGCCCAACCTGTTCGCAGGCCTCACCGCCGCCGCCGCCATCGTCTCGGCGCAGACGTACAGTTCATGCGATCCCACCAAACAAGGCGGTATGTATGTTGAAGTCGACGGTCGCATCGTCAAGCGCAGCATCAGCAGCAGGAAGCATGTATCTCGAAGAACCTACACACACGCGCGCGCAAGAGAAAAGACCCGGAGAGAGAGAGAAATCTGGCTAACACTTCCATCCCAGGCTGCCCTCCTAACCCTGCTCTCGGCACTCCAAACGCATCATGCTCCTTCTCCCACAACCCCTGCCGTCTCTTCTCCCCCCTCGACGGCACGTCCACCTCTCTTTCCTACGGTCCCCACGGGGCCGTCTTCTCCATTGAGCGGGAGGGCCAGGCTCCTACCGTCCAGACAGGACGGTACATTTTCTTTGGAAGGGTCGATGTGGTCGTGCAGGCCGCGCCGGGGCGGGGCATTGTCACGAGTGTGGTGTTGCAGTCGGACGATTTGGATGAGGTGTGTTGATTTTTGTACAGATTGTGGTTTTTGTTTTTTTTTTCCTTTTTTTTTTTAGGAAAAGACCCCCCTCCCCCTCCAAAAAAAAAAAAACGCACTAACCTTGCCCCCACTAGATCGACTGGGAATGGATTGGAAGCGACGAGACTCGCGTGCAGACCAACTACTTCAGCAAAGGCGACACCACCACCTACGACCGCGGCCAATTCCACCCCGTATCCAACCCCATGTCCTCCCCCCATACCTATACCATCGAGTGGACGCGCCAGGAAATCACCTGGTCCATCGATGGACGGCCCGTCCGTACCCTGCTCGCCCGCGACGCCGAAGCCAAGGCTACTGCCGCCGGGGGATTCCCCCAGACGCCCATGCAAGTCAAGCTGGGCACCTGGGTCGCCGGTCGGGCAGACGCCGCGCCCGGCACTGTACAGTGGGCCGGCGGGTATGCCGACTGGTCGCGTGGGCCTTTTGCCGCCTACTACAAGAGCGTTTCTATCACCGATTATGCTGGTGGTGATGGGCCCGACGGGAAGACCGCCAGTCGCTATGTCTGGGTGGATGGGTCGGGGCGGTGGGAGAGCATTCGAGTTGAGTAGGGAGGGGATATGATATTTCAAGCGTTGCATCTCTCATGTATATATGCAATATATGTTATATGTACATGTATGCCCATATAATGTATGCATATGCCAAGACTCCCACCGAATTACACCAACGCGCTCGTCGTGCCTGAATGGAAATCCCAACGCGCAGCGCAGTGTGGACGAAATCCAGATGCCAGTCATGACGTGTCTGACCCATGAGACACGACGGATGGGCGTTTCTTGCAAGTATGGACTGTTGCAGCTGATATTGGGAGGGAGGCCAGTATTCTAGAAAGGTATGGTAGGGCTGGAGGAGATGGGAGTGGGAAGAGTGAAGAAGGAAAAAGGGAACGGGGAACGAGGAATATGGATCAAGGGATGAGGAACCAGGAATTCATGGCCAAGAAACCAAGGAAATCCAAGAAACAGGAAACAAGAAACGGAAAAGATTAACCACTACATCCTTTAGAAAATAAACAATTCCATTCTTGCTACTATACTACATGGACAGCCCCTTGTCCAGTTCCCCCTTCCATCCCCGCTTTGAGGTTCCTTTCCACTCGGGGAGAGAGAATGACGTGGTACGAACTCTTGGTCAGGAAGGAGAAAAAACGAGAGAGGAAGAAAGACATGAACATGAGGTTTGTAAGAAATCTAGTTTTGAGAGGGGAAAACATGAAGAAGAAAAAAGGAGAAGAAATAAATAAATAATCAAATAAAACAACCATATAAACTCTAGTGTTAAGAAGGGGGGAAAAAAGAGAAAAGAAAAAAAAAGTAAAAAAAAAGAAAGGAAAAAAAAAAACTAATAAATACTTAAGTTTTAAGAAGCAAAGAGAAGAAACAAAGTGCCACTATTATAAACACCGTCTTAGAATCACAACCCCTCGTTATGTTCCCGTCATGATCCCAACTCCAATGATAAGAAAGTCGAATGCCCCAGACACTTGGGTTTTTCAACAGCACCGGTACGGCACACCCGCGCGTTGCCATGTGATGGGGGTACCGCCCCGGCCCTTCTCTCGAAGCCAAGTGTGCGACAGGATTGCAGAAGGAGGGGCAGATGACTGACATATAAAAAAAAAGAGATTATAAATAATGATATTAAAGATGGGAAATAAGATGAAAGAGAAACGGAGGATAAGGAGGGGAAAGATAAGAGAAAAATAAAAAGATCTGAAATAATAAGAAATAATAATAAAATAGATAAAAATAAAACAACATTCGGAGAAAAAAAAAGGCCGGTGCCTGAAACATCGTACCACGATGCTGTCGTCCCTTGAGACACTTGCTATCAAGGACGGCCGCCAGGAATACTTTCTCCGCACACCTTAAGGGGGTATATATAAATAAATGCTAGAGTATTTTTTTAAAAAAAAGAGACCAAAGGGGAAAAAAATCCCCAGCCAACCATGTGGGCATCAACAAAGGGTTGAGGGATTTGACTGCACAGATAACACAGCAGTCACACCAGAAAGTTGTTCAAGCACAGCAAGCACGCAGCCTTGGGCGATGACGATGAGGCGGGTGAGACGTTTTGAACGCGGGCGAAGAGACAGACAATAGATGCAGAAAAGAAGCATTGAATCGCGCGACAGGACATGGGGAAGTCTGCAGTGCTATCCTCATTCCGCCGAACGTTTTACGCCAACAAAGTAGCAATGGCGGGTTCGCTGAGGAAAAAAAAAAAGAAAAACAAAAGGCTCGACTGTTGACGCAAGGGAACCTGCTGGTTGCTCCTCCGCTGGATGAATCGGGGGCCTTCTTGTCAGCCGGCCAGGTCTCGCAGCCAGTGAGAAACAAAACACCGCATGGGCAGCTGCATGTCGTATGAGATCTGCAGAAAAAATGGACGTCTGGCCTGCTGCGGGACCCGGATGGTGTGTCGGCTGAAGACGTAACTGGCTGGAGCCCGCCGGCACTCACTGACCATGACCAGCGACAGTCCCAAACCACCAGTCCACAAGTCTATAGTTGACTTGGACTCTTGCTTCGTTACAGACCTGGCAAAAAATACGCGCCAAGGCTAGGCCCCCCTCGCTTGTCTGGCTGGAATGCATATCTTTCAAGTCAGAAGGCTGTGTGGGCTCTTTTCCCCTCCCTCCCTTTCAAACCCGAGTTTCCCCCGACCCCCTTCCAACGTGGAAGATTTCTCGGCGCTGCTGATACAGAGAAAAAGAAACTTTTTTTTTCCTTCTTGGCAACTGGTATCAGCCAGTCGGGGTTCTGCTGCACGTGGTAAAATGGCAATGGCATTCTAAGCACGAGAAGCCCCCTCCCCATAGCCACCTGTGCTGTAAACCGAAGGGCCGGGTGGGTGGTGAGAAGCCAGGCTGGGATAATTATCAGAGTAGGCGCCAGACTGGCTTTCCCAGCGCGATGGTGTCGCAGCAGATGACGGGTGTTGAGACAGGGGCGTGTGCAAGCCACTGGAGGTGTATCCGGATGCAGAAACCGTGCGTGAGTCGTATGGGGTCACGGCAGGCAATGTGGTTGTGTTAATGCGCATGGGCGGCGCATGCTGGGCCTGGTGTGGACTGGCATGGCGGCCTGTAGGGCTGAGCGTGCGTGAAGCCGATCCATATGCCGGACCAGCACTGTACGGCGTCCACGTGTGATGCGAACCTGACAGCGATCGAGGTGACGGGATAGGCTCATGGTGACTCGAGTGCACCGAATACTGGCTGTGACCGTCTCCATGCTGAGACGGCAGGCTTTGCTGCGATGCCATGCCGCCGTGGTGACCAGGCGGCGCGGACAGCGGCGCATACGGCCCAGCGCTCGGCGGGTTCATCAAGCTGCTCGATGCGTGCGAGCCGTGAGAGCTGTGAGGACTGGCGCTGTACTTGCTGATGATTTTCTTCAGTGCGGGCTCGAGGATTTTCCACGGAAACACCTTGACATCCTTCTCGATGTTGCGAGGTTTTGGGTTGGGGAACCCCATGATAATCTTGAAAAAGTCCTCACTGTCGGCCTTGGCTTTCGACACCGTGAGCGGGTGGAAGCCCTCGAGGTTACGGCGGATCCGGTTCTTCTCCTCGACGCTGAATCGGTTTGGTGCTGCCACCAGCTGCTCGAGCAGGAGTATGGTATCGACCGAGGTGACGTAGCACTCTTGCTTCTCCGCCCACCATATGCACGAGATACAAATGCTGTTGGTTGGACGTTCGTTGACGGGCACAGCCCGAAAGGTTGCCGTGAGTGTCGAGCCCGATTGCGATTTGTGGAACAGAACGATTCGCCGGCGGTTATCCCACTCTTCCTGGGTCCAATTCTCCGCCATGCTGTCCAGCTTGCCATGAATCTTTAGAATAGCCTTGCTCGAGAAGATGGAAGAAATGGGGTGGTATGCGCCATTGCTCCCAGCGCCGTTGGCGATGGTGCTGGTGCGGATGAGCTGTGGTGGATTGCCGTTGCTTCCAGACGATGGCATCGGGAGTGGCGTCAAACTCGGTCGCCCGCTGCTCATCACCGATGAGTGATCTAGAGAACTTCTCGCGCTTCCCGGAGGCCCACCAAACCCGGTCCACGATGGCATAGGACGTCGGTATTGTGGGGGATCTGCGAAACTGCTGCTCCTATACGTTGTGATTATGTCGCTGTTGCTGTGGGCAAAGGTATTTGCGTATTGCCCTTGGTGTGACGGATAATCGTAGCTATTTGTAGCCGCATCTGGCTGCAAATGATTATCTACGGTTCTCGGTGATGCACTCGCCTGATCGACCTGTTGTCCAGCAGCCGCGCTGGTCTCATGCTTAATAGACTTGCTCGTCCGCGTGATGTCATCTCCAGACCCTTCAAGGTACTGAAAAGATCCTGCTCCCGTCCGCGAGATCTCCTCTCCAGATGGCCCTTCGACGACAAGTGATAAAGGCACGTTGTTCCCGTTACAGCCCGTGACCATCAACTGAGGAGCATCGACACTGCACGAATACACGAAACTCGTCGTGTCCTGAGCGTCTCTGGCCATGTCCTGAATTGGAATCTTTTCGGACCCGAAGTAAATGGAAAAGTACGGCATAGCGGAAGACATTGAAAACAGGTCGTATTGTGAGGAAATCTTCAAAAAGATTTTATCGCCAAACATGCCCGACACGGGTTGGCACGAGAGAACCGTTGGCCCTGTCGGCATGTATTGAGCGACGGCATTGTTCGACGCAAACGATTGCTGATTCAACTGCGCAAACTTATCTGTCTGCTGAGCAGTAAAGTTTTGTGCTGGGTATTGGTCGTATGTTGAATCTTGGTATCGCGCCGCATCATAGCCTGTCAATAACAAGGAATATCAGAAATTGTCTCGACGGCGAGCAGGTAAAAAAAAAAAACGGAGAAAAAAGATGAAGATGATGATGAACAAGAAGGAAGCACAGAGTAGCCACATGTCGCATTGGGCACTTGTAGTTCAAGTCATTGGACCACTCCTCGAGTGTCTTTTGGGAACAACTCTTTGCGTCGCCGTCCGCTATCGTAAGACTGATCCAGAATGCGATACCCGAGCAGCATACAATTTCCTTCGTGTCTGATCTTGTTCAAGCGGAATTGCTAAGATGTTGAAGAACTCACCAGGCACTGATGGCAGTTGGGCTTTATCGTAGGCCGCCATTTCCAAAAATGGTGAGCAACTTCTTGGAGAAAAAGCTCCACTTGCCGCTCGTACAGCTTCCTCGTACTTGAGGGTGATAGTATTTGGAGACTCGAGACCGTCGTCCTGATCAAGAATTATTGTTTTGCTTGTGTCGTTTTGTGACTAAGTTTGGGTTATAGTCAGTAACTCAGTCTTGCTCTATCGCGTTGGCAAGACAAAAAAAAAACAAAAAAAAAACTGGTCGATCTTGATAGTTTCAAAGTTCATTAGGCTGATGCCTGTGAGCGGCCACTGTTCAAACCATGACATTCATTTGGTATGGCATGGTATCAATCAGATCGAACTCTAGTTTGCAACTTTCGACCAAAGTCATCCAGACCATAGAGACTGGAGCGAAGACAAAGAGATGGCAATACCAGGCGGCAGTGGATGTGCACAGGTTCTTTCTTTACTCAAAGGGTCAAGGAGACACAGAGACATGGACAATGTTGGAACAAGGTCTAGGGTTTCGACTCACTTGAAAAAGCTTGTGTGATGAGAACCGGAACTCGGCAGCACACATGAAGCTACCAGTGAAGGGTGGTCTTTGAAAAGCCGTGGTGTAGGTTGGAGAGACCAGAGAAAGGCAAGCGGATGAAGAATTCCGAGCAGTGTCTTGGGTAGAAAAGGTGGTTGTGAGGTTTTGTTAAAACCAGGTCTCGTCGAGGTCTTATTCAGTCTGTGAAGAGGGGGCTTCACCTTGGCTCAGGCAAGGGCTGGTTCTCTCTCGGAGATTTGATAACGGTACAGTCCTAGACTAATGTGAATGTGTATGCTTTTGCTATGTAGCGGAGACCTGTCAGTTAAACGCCTATTGGGGGGGGGGGGTTGCTTCTTTCCCCTCTCAGAAGGGGAGAAGGGGGGGCACTTGAGTGAGACAACAGGCGGACTGGGGTCACCTTACTGGCAGCACGATGAGATCCTGGCAGTGGCTGAGAACGGTCCCGATCCTGAGCAAGGACATTCGCATTCCAAAAGGATACGATCGCCCTGGAATACCAAAGTAGATTGTTTCGCCTCCTTTCTAGGCTTGACTTCCTTTTTGGGCCCCTGAGAAGCACTTAGATTGCCCAATCATAGACTGATATCATTGGCGGAAAGGGTGGATAATGAGTGATGAAATTCCAGGGAAAGTCAGGTTTCGGGAATCTGAGCACAAAGAGAGGAACGTGGAGCAGTTTCGTATGTGAGTGCTGCAGAAGGTCGTCTGCAACAGTGTCTCTCCTGCCACCGTGACACTCGAACGCTCTTCGACGACTGTGCTGGCTGTCATGTTTTAGATGTGCTTGTAAAGTAACGATGTTTTCCTCTTACATACCTACGGCTTGTTGCTGCCGCCCGTTGGATGATCTCGTGACTGGGACCAATTAGCAAATCAGTTCGTGCGTCTTGACCGACACTGATGAAAACCAGGTATATACACTATTTGCCCCTTTCTTGGGAGCGTCAAAGAGCAGCACGCAAATATGCCAGGTGGGGCTGAGCATCATTAGACTTACACGATCACGGCAATTTCATCCCTTGCTGAAAGAGAAAAAAAAAGAAAGAAAAGAAAGAAAAAAACAAAGAAAGAAAGAAAAAAGAAAAACCAGAGAGGCTAGAAGTGTTGCGTGCTGTAGCTACCAAACAGCAAAAGTTGTTACGTCTCCACAAGTGCTTCAGATCATTCGCAGGGAGGGAAATGAAGCTGTCGGCGAGGGAGGCTTAGCGGTGACAATACGTGGTAATGCGGAGAGCGACAATTTGAGATCCACCAGTTCTAATCAGGCGGGTTCTGGAACGCTGCAAATGGACAAAACCCTGATGTGCAGAAGTACCAAATTCGAATGAAAGAATGCCTCTTTGTGCCAAATCCGGCACGAACAAGAAAAAAAAGGGCAAAATGTCTGACGTAGGTGAGATTCAGGACATTCGAGGTCTCGGGTTGTTTTGGGCGTGTGCCAGATGATAGAAAGATGAGAGGAAATTGGGTGCAAAACATTTCTTTTGAAGACTGGGATGGCTTATGCAGGAAGTTGACATACTGTGCCCTGCGTCAAGCCCGGTGATGGTCAACAACCCCCAACCTGGGTTCTTGGCCGGATGTCTTTGGCCAGGTACTTAGGAGAGAGCGGCTTACTAGTAACTATTAGACGATGTAGCGGTAAACGTGTACAAATAAAAATGGCAAAAGCCGCCACCACAAAAGCAAAGGGGGTGTGCAGGGAGAGGAAGAAATTCAAGAACAAGCAAGCATGGGGACCAAGGGCACAATCTAGGATATCAAGCTCTAGGGACGGCCCACCACCAGTCAGTCTCCAAGGATCCACGTCACCGAAAAGCTTCCCAGTACAAGCATACAACAGATACAAGCGGCACTGTTGGAAAGACAATACTTGAAAGGAAACAGTTGCCTCGGGATCGCCACTTGGCACCGCAATTTACGGTTCTCGGAAGACCGGGTGTTCGAGCAGGGTTGCCTTGAGATGGCGTCAGAGCAAACCTGGTAGATGCCATGGAATGTTGTTGAGCTTTCCAGCCGCTGATTCTGACGGGGGAGGGAGCCCAGGCAAATCTTGCCATGGACACATTGTTAGCTGAGGCCCGACAACCATGAATCCCACAGTACAGAGGCATCTAGCCAGGCCAATTGGCAATGCCGAATAGAGTAAGTCAAAAATACAAGAGACCAGGTGAACCAGTTGAACGGGTATCTGTGAGGAGGAGAGATGGGTCAGGGTCCAGGGTGCGGATGAACAGCGGGTCCGGGTATCCCAAAGCATCATCATCCAAGGGCCGTTGAGATGGGATCTGCCAAGGTCGTGTACTGTTTTTGCTTTTGCGCACGTTCGTGAACAACAACATGGTGCTTGTATGTACATATTTGCAGGGATAGGGTGGTCCTCCGCTGGGAGCAAGCCCACCCACTCCAAAGGGGTGTGCGCTGAGGAACGGTGGTGGTAGGCACCAAGAGTTGACCAAATGACCACCACTAGTAGTAGCCTGGCCGACAGGTAGGAGGGAAGATGCGATCGACCACAGAATAGAATTGGTATGCTCAAAGCCGAAGAAGCAGGTGCTTGCTTACGTAGTGCATGGCATGGGCAGCCTGCAGGGCATGGCCAAAAATGCTTCCACGCCGTGAGCCACTGAGATGGCGTTGCAGAGGGAAAGCAACGGTACGAGGCCACGGCTCTAGGGACGAAAGGGGGGGGGGCGTCAGGTTGTGTATTCCGTACCTACTCGGTACTACGCGGAGAGGCAAGCTCAGAAGGCCCTAAAGACCGTGCCAGGAAACGAACGAGGCGCCATTGTACCACGGGGAAAATGTTTACCTTCCTCTCCGTACCTTGCTTTTCTGTGTAAGTGATGCATTTGAGGTTCCCCATATTCCCCATGCAGCACTCCATCCCTACTTGTGCCCAGGCCGCAGAGCACAAGCAGGGACAGCTTGATCCCAGTCAGGTTGTGTCCCAGGCGGCGGGCGCGGGCGGCGGGTCATGGTCCATGGGCTCGCAACGACCCTACAATTTGGTCGATCCGCCGGGGGGGGGGGGGGGCATGGACCCGATGACCGTACCAGTGCCTGGGTAGAGAGAAATTGGTTCGAAGAGAAGAGGGCGGACCGACCAGCCCGAGCACTGCAAGAAGTGCGTGCCGTCGAGAAGAAGGGGGCGGCGCGGACGACCAAGGCTAGACAAGGTTGAGCTTGCCGTCCACCAGCCTCCAGTCGTGGTTAAGCTCGGCCAGAAATGGACACAGGGACGCGGCAAACGCTGGGCGTGATGACAACGTAGTTTGAGGTGGGTGCGCGGCGCTAGCTGCTTAGCGCTAGGCAAACTGCTGGATATCCATCCGGAAAGCAGGCAACGTCGAAAGGGCAATATCAATATGACGGAGCCAGAATAGTGAACTGCACGCCCAATTGGAATATGAGCAGTGAGGCATGGGCGTGTCGGGGCCGCATTGCCGCCGCAAACCTCCCATCTTTTGGGGAATGGAGCGCGAATGCGTCTCAATCTCCCAGTCCAGTCTTTGGGGCCTCGTTCATCTGTTCCGTCATCCGTACTGCCGCTTTGCCCTCACTCCGTTCCGAGCCCCTTGTCGATATGTGGGCTGTTTGTGTGACATCTCATCTACAACTTTCCGTCGTGGTCCCCGCTTGCTGGCGTCATGCTGCAGAAGTAGCATCTCTAGGCTCGAGCAAGGCCCATCGCAGAGTCGAGACATAGTCGAGACATCATATTCGAGACAAATGAAGTAAACCTCCGTTGCCAAACAAAAATGTTCTTGGCGGCAACTGGCCGATACCGAGGCCGTTGGGCGACGAACAATGCGGAGCCATAGCATGGCAGATATTTGAATCTGCTTCCAAGTTAATCCACCCTGGCCAATCAGAATTGGGGCAAAACAACCCTGACGATGGGGAAAGGGGATTCTGCCTGGGCCTCGCTGTATTTTAGCATCGTTCATACAGACTTTGACATCTTGTCGTCCATCTCACCCGCAAGATCGGCATTGCGAGCATGGGATGCAAGGTTCCCGTCTGCGCCCCGAGGCCCATTTTTGGAGCGGTCTGTGCAGTCTCAGCAGAGAAAAGGGGGAACTTGATTGACCAGACCTTGCCCGCTACATTCTGAATTTGTTTTTTCCACTCGGATCTGGTCATGAGTGGCGGAGCTTGTCCGAATTATGCAGTGTCCACCGTCTCCTCAGCTTGTCCCCGAGTCCCGACTGTCCGGGGTTCAGCCAGGAAGCTTCTTGTCCGTCAAGAACAGCACGAAGCAAGCATTGGAATCCTGCCACCCGGCTTCTCTGGCCGTCCCGCGCCGCCCCTGCGTGGCATAGTCAAAGAGGTGTGGAGTCATTGACAGTTCAAATTCGACGTGTGCTCGAGCATTTTAACCGCAATGTGGTGTATATTTTGAATGATCGAAATGCTCACAGTCATGGCGGCATTTTGTTCTTGTTTTCTTTCCCATGAAAAAGAAAGTAAGAGAAGAAAATGAAAGGGGTTTTTTTTTTAAAAAAAAAAAAAAAAAAAAAAGAAACAAAGAACTAAATAGGATGTAAATGCCACATGTCCTCGCTCCTGGTTCTGAGCCCCAACTGCAGTTGCGCCAACTTGGTGCCGCGTAGTGCCGGAAGGGGTCAAGATGGCCAGTGCAAAAGGTGACTGACTGTCGTCTGTGTCGTCATTTGACGGTTACCAGCTGAGACGATCCACCCCAAACGGTCCCGCGTTGTCTTCTTAAATTATCCCAGGAATACGTGCTGATTAGGCCGATAGACATTTGCACACTTCTTGGTGCTCATTTCTCTTCCTGGTCTTCACGTTCTTCATTTGTTCTTCATTTGACGATGGTGTTGTGGCGACGAGTCACCACTGAAGCAGCCCATCGTTCCTCGCGGTTGGAGAAAGCAACCGACTGAGTCAGACAGGCTTCTGCTCCCCTGTCCACTATCCACTGTGCCGTGTGGATGAACTCGTTCCGGAAATCCGGCCCAGATGCTGAAATGCTTGGCAGGGCGAATTCATCACAGAGGACAAATGCTTCCTTTCTCTGATAGCTCCTTGTCGAAGAAGAAAAGACGATCTGTAGGGATTATTGAGCGTGCCTGAACGATGAAGTAATTCACGAGCCGCTCGCCGGGTGTTAAAGTGTCTCAAACCCAACCTCAAGGGGCCAGGGCCCACTCCTTGAGAGCTCAAGGAGAGACAGACGCTCTGCGCGGATGGGCCGAGTGCAGTGACACCCCAATACTACCGGAAAACGTGGAATATTTTTGTCCTCCCACACAATGATGAATTCTCTGAAGATTGGCAAGTCCAATTGACCAAAGTCTTTCTGTTGTCGATACCAAAGCGCGCAGGGTCGATTGCGGCGGAATTCCATCCATCAGTCCAAGTCCTCGCTGCAGGGTTCCGCCAGGCTCTGGAGTCTAAATGCTGGCTGTCAATTTGGGCCTTCACCGTCCAAGGTATGAATTACCTAGGGACTTGGTCTAGCTCGGAACCGTGGTCAAGTACGAACACTGCGCAACAACTAGTTCGTCCGTCTTGACCAGCAGGACCATACGCATAATCTGCCTTGCACGCGTGTTGGCTGTTACTTGCGACATGCGGTAATTGAGATCGCTAAATGAAGAACTAAAATATTGCGCTGCTATGCTGCTCGCAAACAGGCTCAAGCAAGATGTCATTTCAAGGGAGAGTGTATGTTGAGCGTTTTAGTGACAGCTAGGGAGGGCGAAGAACAGCGTCTATCCGAAAGACGGGGAAGAAACACCATGATGAGAGGACGTTCAAATAGACGAGAGGACGTACCGCGACGATGATCTTCTGATTTCAACGGCTGGTTCCCTTTCCGTTGAATGTATTAGAAGGAGAAAAAAACAGAATTACACAAAAAGATTTTTCTTCCTTGGAAAAACAAAAATAAAAACAAGACATCAGGTTAAGTGGGGGCTGTACATTGTGAAGAAGTGTCTCACCTTATTGTTTCCTGATCATTCGTGTGCATATTCAATGATATTTGCTGGTGCGGGACGGGCCAAGAATATTTACGATTGTAACCGTGTCTTGTGGCGGCAATGCTTCCAGTTCACGCGCGCATATGTAATCCTCTTCCCGAGCTGTAGATTGATGGGACCACATCAACGTTCGAGATGTTGCTTTTGGGAGGGGCAAGTTATTTTGAGCTGCCTCCATGCGAAAGCTTCGAGACGGGCAATTCGTCTTAATATACGCACAAGTTAGCAGACCAGATGACTTCAAAAAATGTTCTCGATGAAGCTCTGGGATGAGCGTCGCCGAGGGCTCGCATAGGTATTCGTTGCCGAATTGGGACATGTTGTATTGGAGGATTAGCCGAATGTATTGCAAACACGCGCTCTTCCGAAAAGCTCGATGTGTTGACATACCTGACGAAGGATACTTGTCTAGGCTCGACCGTTGCACCATCTCCGCCTGCAGAAACAGATCTGCAGCTGACATCCGTCCACAGCGCGAGACGATGTTGTGCAGAGCAGGGATGATAGTTGGGCCGACCTGTTCTGTTGAGTTTTCCAATAAAGAGTAGTTGGTGGGTACCATGAATTTACAAGTATAATGGGTCATAGGTATTCCGAAACCAGTTTACATCAAAGTTGTATGGCAAAGTGTTTGGAAGTACGCGATGCCGCAGTACCTTCCAGGTACACAGTACCTAAGTACCTTTGTATGTCGTATGTTGGCCCAGCTGTCAACACCCGTGGAGGGAGGTGCCTGACCATGTGGCGACGCGTGACGAGGTGTGACCAGACTGGTGGTGCACCTCTGGCTGACACTGGCGCCAGCTGCCAGCTGCCAGCTGCCAGCATTTATTGACATGGAAAAGACTGCAGTGGCGAGTGCAATGCAAACCTTCAAGTGCTGGAATGCTCTTTATCCAGCACGTGACCGCCGTGCTTTGAGCTTCGACTCATCTTCTTCCTTTTTCTTTTTACCGCACTGCACGGAAGCACATCAAAACTACAGCTTTCAGAATCAAACAACGACCTTCACATGTGCCCCTGGTATATATCATTGGTATTAATTCCGACCGGTCAAGATCTATCGGCCGAGATGCCGACATTTGACCACGGTGCGACGAAAAGATTTTCCGGTCCATCATGTTTGCGAAATCCGTGCGAAAACGACGCGCTGACGCGGATGCGACGGTGCCTGTGATGCAGGGAAGCTTGAATCGGCCCCTGATGAAGCGCATGGATAGGAAAGGGTCCGACACCCAATTCCCATCGGCCTGATATTGTTACATTCATTTGTATGTGCTTGGATTGTTGCACCCCGCAACCGCTGGAAAATCCAAGCAATACGCATAGATCCTCATCCCTTCCTCTCCAGCTCCCTTCTGTCGGATTCAAACAAATTGGGCCTGGTAACAAGCAGGACAAGGCGAGGCTCACTCAAACACCCCTGGCTAGTGAGTGGGCACGGTGACTACCAGATCCTTGCCAGCCGTTACCCGCTCGATGGCGATCTTGCTCAGGGGTTTTCACATGCAGGGTGTCTGACGGGCTGTGTTGCCAGTCCATCGATTGGGATAAGCTTTCCACGGCAAGGGCGCTTGCAACTAGGCTTGACGCCACGGCTATTTTTCAATTCCTTCGTGGAGAAACGGAGTCGAACACCCTGGCAGTGATTCAGCTTTTTTTATTTATTTTTTATTTTTTTCTCGTGAAATAGTCCACTTCTACCCCACCTCCTTGATAAAGGTCTCAGTTGTCTAGTTCATCGTACAAGATTGTGCGATTTTTCTCCTGCCGGCAATTTGTCTTCGGCAGGCCAGAAGCAAAATGCGAAAATACATACGGGCGAAAATAACGGCAGCGTATCGGACCCCCTGTGGTGTTGGCCTTATGCAAGGTACGGGACGTCCTGTACTGCCGCCGCCACCACCAAAACACGGCACGGAAATCTAGGCAGAGGAGCTGACAGCCACACCAGACGAACAGGGATCATTATCACCTGTACTTCGCCGAAACTTGCACTACCGAGTGAAGTGGGAGTGGGAGTGGGCAAGTGGGCAATTGCAGGTCTTACACCACTCAGCACTGCACAGACAGACACATGTGCTTCAGGACAACAACGTCTTTTTATTCTCAATTCCGGATGGGCCGGTGACAGCGTCTTTTCACGAACTTGTCAAATGCTTGAAGCACAGAATACCACCGCATGCTGAAGTCTCGTGTGTACTCCCTGGGCTTCCATTTCTCTCTCTCTCTCATGGGTTGACAGACTTGCGACTAGAGTATATGACTACCAATTGGCTGGCAAATGAAGAAGAAAAATACTGTTGCAACAAACAGCCTCAGTGAAACGCAACTTGAACATAGGCACAATCCTCTAAGTAATGCTAAAGATCCGGCAAGGAGGAGACGCAAAATCGCCGTTCTTTTAAACGAGGCGGATACAGTCAGTTTACAAAGTCGTGCTCGACGCCTTTCGCAAGCAAAACGATCACAAAGCGCATATTGGCCGTCGTCTCTACAATGCGCCGCGTACCAAGTACAGAACGGTCTACTTTCAGTTCCTTTGCAAGGTTTCTCTTAGCGAGCAATTAGAAGCATGCGGGCTTTTTCCGTTACACCAGAGACACATTCGTGTCAGGCTCGCTTTGCCACACTCTCAAGTTCCTAGGATGAAGGTCTGGCCATTTCCAATCATTTCGCCACCCAAGCTTTCACAGCATAAAAAGAGCAGCAGATGTCCGTTCTGGGAAGTGTAGCACAAGTCATCCATGGCTGATCCGTCATGCTGGGTCAAGCCACATTGTGGAGTTGCAGCTCTGATCGATCCGGCACTGTGGTAGAGGCCAGAGCCAACACCACCTTACGGATGAACATGCTTCAACCAAGCAATAAAACAAACCCGTGCGTTCTCTACGGTCATCGGTTCGAGCAAGATGGCTCATTTTGCTATGCGCATTATTGGCGCAACGCACGAGAGCTAAAGTCTGGTTGACTAAATGCGTCCTCGGCACTCGAAGTAGACTGTTAGACCGCTGGGGATTCTGCCGGCTTGCAGATATAGAAAAGAACCTGCACCAAGAGAATGGTCATACAGCTTGAGGAAGCAACCAGCTCACTACTGATTGGAGGAATCCATAGCCATGAGAGATATGCTGAAGATGGATCTCCCTACAAAGCAAAAGAAGACTTCGAATGCGCTCGCGTAGGCAGTTGCGCACAGCCGATGGGTTAACGGATGCAGAACATACATATTATTTGTATGCACGGCAAGAAATTTATGACGGATTCTCGCTATATCTGGCCGACCTCGCTGTGCCACATTGCACGGCCTCGTTCTGACTTCCCCCTTCTTCCGAAAATCGTGTCAAACTTGAACGACTACCCCCCCCCCCCCTCCTTTTTTTTTCAAAGAAAAAGGGAGGGCCCGCCGTTCGCATTGGCCATACATGCCAGGTGTCCCGTGATTTGTCTGTAAGACGAGGGGAAAGCCCCAGGCTCAACATCTGAGCAGCACGGTTGTTCACGAGTGAGTGAAACGACCCACCCCGAAGTCCGCAGATTCCGGGTTTTGCGTCTATGACCCTGTCACGATGCACGCGAGCTTCCTTTCCCTTTTCTGAGAAGACTGGACCCAAGCAAGAGCCAGTACTAGCCCGCGATGCAAGCTAGAAATATTGGGGCTTCAAGCTTCAAGCTTGAAGCTCGATGAGTCTACTTCCAGTACAAACGAACCTCCCGGCGCCACGAGTGGCGGCTTGTTCCCTTCATATCTGCATAGCGCAACCATGCTTCGTTGTCGCCAGAATCGAGGAGGCTGGATTATTTGACTTCATTATTATTGCGTGCCTTGGAGAAAAGACATAAGAGTGGTTCGACGAGCGAGATAAGATGCATTATATAATGTATGGGCTTCCGGCTAGCTGTCAATGATGTTCGTCATTTGTACTAATTTGCTAATTCGATGTTTCTTGTCTAATGATGACATTTTCAGCAAATGATGTCAGTCCGAAGGAAACGGTCTGAGCTTGCTTACTGTTCTAGAACTCAAATGCCTGGAGCAAGTCCGGCGTGGCTTCGGCATGTTAAGGAAATTGTCTCCTTGAGTCTTTTTCTTTTTTTTTAACGAAACGCTATGGCCTCTGGAAGGAGATTGACGGCATCAGGTGGTCAATTTCAAGAGCCGGTCAACTGAAGCCCGATCGTCAGGCATACCAATCGGAAGTATATTAGCGATTCGTACCTTCGTATAGAAAGAATTCATCAGACGCAAGCCTTGGGGACGCGAATGGACCACTAACGAATGTCTGACCACCTGGGTTTTGGCACAACACTTTCGACATCCTCGTGCCGTCTGACAACCTAGCGATGGAGCTACCCGGTGGGGACCAATTCCGACACATCACAAAAGGAAGTTCACTTGCAGCTCAACTGTCCTGCTTCACACGCCAGACTTGGGAGGCACACGGTCCAATCATCCAAAAATTGACGAGCATGGCATGGCATGGTACTCAATTATCTGGGCAGTGGCGACATGAGCATTGTAGCAGATGAGCAATCACCAACCGATTACCCATACCGGATACGTTCATCGATAACCTCTGGGTGGTTGTCTTGCACTGCGAAATGAGGGGAAGCAAAGCTCACCTTGAACAGGTGCAAACCATCAAGACTTGTACAATCACGGCGATCGCCTTACGTGGAGATTTTTTATCTCAACCACCGGACTGGTGTTGATAGGCATTGAGTAGTAGTAGGAGCCGGCTGGGGTCTGAAACCTCGCCAATGCTGGCCCTGGATATATGATTCACTGACCGCAGAAGTCAGAGCTGCGGAAGCAGTCGACCGACAGTCCGCTCATTTGTTCGTACCATCAAATCATATTGAGTATGAGCTGATGTGCGTCGGCTTACCGACAAAGGAGAGGGAAAAAATACAAGAAAAAGAAAAGAAAAAGAAAAGTAAGAAGAAAGAACAAAAGAAAAGAAGAAGACAAACCCAGCAGAATTATCAAAGTTTGTGGCCTGAAGTCTACCGCCTGTGTTTCTTTCGCCCAACACAAAGGAAGTTCTGGGATCTGAAGCAGAAACAACTTTCTCCGGATGACACTTCGACATTGTCCAGGTTTCTTGTCGCCTGGTTGAATGATTGGACCATGTAGACTGATGCAGATAGGTGGGAAGCAGACCTCAATTCTCACACAGCTATTGTCCATGAACAAAAAGAAAAGAAGAGAAGAAAAACAAAATATTGACCCACACCGGCAAACCTCGTTGATGGAATCAGGTTAAATGGGGGGCCCCGTATCGGCGAACCGAAACGAGGTCATGTCGCAAAAGGCCGACAGCCCAGGACTTGCCGACGACATGCGAAAGCGTACCTCAGCCGATAGCAACACACAAGGCTCAAGCGTTGTACACAGCTTCTACAAATAAAAAGCCAGGTGGAGAGGGACGCCCTCATTGGACGCGTACGGTGTTCCTGGAGAAGAAGGGGGGGGTGTTTATTCCTGAGGCTCACCGAATAGACGAATAGAAGCATCGATGCCCAGAGGGCAGCCCCGATACGACCGTCTTCATCGGCGACCTCGTTGTCGCCACAATGCATCTCGTGTTCCCAGGCCCAAAATTTGTCCACGAATGTAGCGAATAGCACTATTGCCTCATTCACGTGTGTTCAGGCTAACCAGAGCGCCGGGATAACCCTGGAAGCGGATATGCGACGCGTGTTACACTCAACTGAATGCTGTTGTATATTGACCAAGGTCGCAAATGGGGTTTTCCTCTGGACCACTTCCTTCGCCCACAGTAGGAAACTGAATGACCGGTCCGCGGGGGGCTGGTCAAAGGGTTTTTCCAGCAGAGATGAAAAAAAGAAAATAATTAAAAAAAATCCGCCAAGAGGCTTCGACAACGTGGTCTGCTACGTCAATGCACCGCCTCGTCGATTTCGCGACGCGACGGTCTGAAGAACATTCAACATGAAGCAAGACCTCAGCCAGCGTTCAGCCAACCATTGCTCGTTTCGCAGAAAGTTCTGTTCTGGCTCGGATGCACACCACCTGCCTGGCTGGTCTCGCCACTGTGAGTTGCAGTGCAACGAATGTTCATCCCAAAATGGCCCTTGTTTGGTGCCGTTGGGCTGCTCCGTACCGTACCGAACCTGCAAGGTGCAACCACAAGTGTGGCATCTTGTACACCATTTCAGAATGGGGGTCTCTGTATGTACATGTGTATGTATGTATATGTGTATATGCAGACTATGACTCTACAGGGTTGTAGAGGGCAAAAAGCACAGTACATACGCCCTGACGCGGCATTACCCGTCAAACTATCTCCCTTGCCGTGGCGCAAAACCAGAGAAAAGAAACGCAGCCCCCGTCGGCCAACGGTGAAGAAGAGAGAAAAAGAAGGGGGAAGAAAGACAGAAAGAGAAAGAGATTGGAGGACATGTTTTCACCGTTCATTTGTTCAAGTCTTTTTCCCGGTGAGAGCTTTTTTGTTTCGATTCAACAAGCTGGCCGCCAAGGCTGTGTCACGAACCCAGATCTCGGCCGAAGCAAATTTAGCTTCTTGCCTTTTTCTGACGGTTCTCACCAACGTTGAAACTCGTCGCGGAGCAAAGACAAAGTTTCCCGGTTCCTGGGTTTTTCGTCTCCTCCATACATATGTATGTATCTACGTACATACATACACAGATGTACACACAGATGTACATACATACAACATACATCAAGTACACGCATCCAGCCCCCTTTGCACCAAGGGTCAAAAACGCCGTTTGACCGGAAGGCCACCCCCATCATGGGATCAAGGGGGGCCAGCCCATCGAACAACACATGTACACAAATACACACGACTTACAAATGTACCCATGTGTACATGACACTGTCCAGATGTACCATGTGCATACATGAATATTGCCCATGCAATGCACTGGACCAGGCGGTCTGGGCCAGGTGTGGTATTTGTCATCACCCTGCGAGGGATTGCTGAGCTGTGTCTGTTGCTGGTGAATGGAGATGCAGATCACTGGAGCAAAAGGGTTGACTGTTCCTTTTTTTTTTTTTTTCCCGGCCGGTGCAGCTCATGCACGTTTTGATAGGATGGCGTCCGAGACTGTCGGGCCCCTGGGGCGCAGGCGTTGGATGAGCATGTCTGTCAACAAGTACATGTGTGTGTATGTACATGTATATGTATGTACATGCGTATGTATGCACATATGTACGTATATACGTACATATGTAGTGCGTACAGGGACAAGTTGACAAGTCAATCAACCTTGGGTCTCCAAGTCGTAAAGATCGATCCCGTGTGTGAGAGTGGAACAAGGTGTCACCACCCTGGGCAGCCTGGTCATGGCCCTCATGGACATCGCCGATTGGCACGACTTGTCTCTCGGTAGCCTTACCGTGGGGTGTTTAGATTCTTCATCATTTCCAGCGGTGCGGTTGCTCGAGCATCCTCCATCTCGAAATGCTGCATGGTCGATCCAGTCTTTTTCAGTTGAGGCGTCTGAAGCCGTATCGCGGGGGTGAGTTGAACAAAACAGCATTTCTACTTGGTATGTACACGAGGATTACCTTGGACGGCATTGTACTGACCCGTCACTCTCCTTGACGCATGAGAGCGACCAAGGGCAAAGCTCGACTGTCACTGGTCCTTGTTACGAGATACATGCCGCATCGAACTACCTACTAGGCGTGAGGCCTCACCTGGGGTTGTTGCTGCATTTTTTATTTTTGGCATGAATACATATTACATATGCACATACATGTACACACTGTATGTATGTGTGTACTGTATGGTATTGTATGCACAGGTTGGTCCATCCTACCTGGTCTGGGCAATGGATAGAAAATGGCCCCGCTGGCTGGCGACCGGCTGTCACATCATCACGAGTGTTTGTGACGAGAGACAACGTTGCTGTCGCCAAGAGGTAGCCCTCCGTTGCTGACCCTTTGGCCGAAGACTTTCCGGGCCAGCTCGTACGTGCTGTCGTATGTCTGCATGTATTTATGGACGGTATGTACGAATTATAGTGTGTACCGATTTGGAATCCCCTCCCTTGCGCTCGGGTCTCGTTTCAAAGGCACTAGACACAGCCTCTCTCTGGCCGAGAGGCGCTGGGTCTTTTTTTTTTTTTTTTTTTCTTTCTTTTTCTTCCTCCTTTTTCTCCTCTTTGTTTTCTATTTGCACATCTACTTGGCCTCCTGCTCGTCTTGCCTCTTCGAGGTGTGTCCCACATCTGCGTCTGCAGGACGCATCTTGTCTCAGACAACGAGATCATAACACCGCGAAAAGAGGGCAGAAGGCGCAAAAAAAATGGGGAAGAAGAAGGAAAGAAGAAGACGGATTGGGGGCGGGGGCCTAAAGGGAGGAAAAGGAAAGAAAAAGGGAAAAAAAAAAAAAACCAAGAGAGGATGACGCCAGACAGGAGTCTGCATGGTGGGAATGGTCTCGTCATGGTGTAACTTGTACGTATTTGCTGGTTGATTGGCAGGCAGACGCCGGCATTGCTGCGACTTGATGCTGCGTACCTGCCCAGCGGGGCGAACCGCAATTGTGTCACATGGACTGATTTGATAATTATACATTTATTATTCTATGTTTTTATGTCGGTCTTGCTAATTCGGACGAATCGACCAACATGACACCCTGGGGATGGCATGGCGTGGCATGGCATGGCATGGCATGCTGTGTTGGCACCAGTCTGGCACACACACCCACACGCGCGTCAGTCGTCTTGAGCCAGCCACATCGTTCAATGTTGCATTCCAGATCTACCATGGCGAGTCTGTTTGTCCGGAGCGGGGGCGGACATGAAGCCGGACGAGCATCGTGACAGTTTGCCCGCCCTGAAAATGTTGGCAGGCGGATAAATGGATCTTGGGTGAGAGGGTTTTCTTTATTATTTATATATATAAATATGAATACATAAATATATTTCCTTTTTTGGACAAGATGCTCTTTATGGAAAGATGCTGTATTATTGTCGTCATGATTCTTGTCCGTGTTGCTTGGTCCTGGAGGATCCGTCTCACGGGACGCTGAAATGTTTTACTCAAACAGATATATAAATAAATAAATAACAACACAATCAGAGACAATGTGTCGAGATCGGATCGGGACCAGTGCGATTTGTCTACGATTCGTCCCCTCCCACAACGGGGCTTGTTTCGGCAGTGAACCGGCGCGAGGGTATCATGAGCTACTGGGGTAACCAGTTGCGAAGGGCTCAACGCTTGTTTGTAAAAAAGAAGCATTTCAACAAGAATTGAAAAGATTGGGAAAAAGAGAAAAAAACAATTCAGAAAAAAAAAAACAAGAGTAAGAGAAAAGAAAGAAACTGCGCTGGCCTATCTATCTTGACCACGCAAGCGCGTTTCAGAAATGGTCTATTTTCAGCCTCGTCGAGCTGGGATTTGATCTAATCAGTACTAGGTGAAGGTGGCAGTCATTTGCGACGGCCCATACGTCGCTCTTTTCTTTCCCTTTTCCTTTTTCCTTTTCCCCTTTATCTTGACGTCGTCCAGCGTCGATGATGCGTACCGCGTGTCTTTCCGGACAATGAGCCTCCGCGGCATCCAGCGATCCGCTACGCTACGCAGCAAGCCCGGCGGCCTAGTTGGGCGATGGCAAAACGGACTCCCACATCCCAGGACGCTCGTCTTTATCTTGACAAGAATGTGGGCTGTGGGCACCACCCGGTTTGGCGCCGTCGAGTCGCTCCATTGACGGAGCCGCCATGCCCATTCAGTCCCATCTCCTCCCTTGTTCGGGCGTGGCCAGTGCTTGGAATGGTGGAGATGAGACGGGCATATTGTCCTCTTTGTTGGGTGGGTTTTACCGTTGTCTTCTTCTTTTGCTTTGATGTTCTGTCGAGTTGCCTTGGAAATGAAATGGTTTGTTTTCCCTCGGAGCCGCGCCTGGCGGTGTTGTGAAAAGGGGGCGTGGTGGCTGATGATGGGACTTTTTTTTGGATGCCGCTTAAGTAGAGGTGTTTTTTTTTTTTTGAAAATGGCAACCAAAAAAAAAAAGAGAGAGAATTACGCTATTCGGAGATTGTAATGGGTGTTTTCCCAATTTAATTTTTTTTTTCACGGTTTTTTCCGTGGTTCGCTGTGTGCGATTGAGTCGGGATGGATGAGCCGTGCGTGATTGCCTTGGGCCTTTTTCGTTCCGTCTTTTTCGTTCTTCTTGTATTTTGAGAACGTCTTGGAAACAAATCGGTACATCTACTCATCAGGGAAAATACAACAGGTGCGATGCTTTGATCCTCTGTAGACGTAAAAAACACGTTCCGGGTAGGCACGACAAGTCGGTCCCGCCAGCTGGATACAAAAGCAGGGGAAATATGTTCAGGAGGCGTCTTGTGCTCAGTGAGGTTGGTGATTTGGCTGTCTGTTGGATATCGCTGCTCGTTCGTCGTGAATGGAATGGTCGGCCGGTATGTGTCTTGCTGGGGAGCAGTCGAGTGTGCAGTTTGACCAGAGTGTGTAGATGAGTCCTCTGCCATCTACAACAGAGCAATCATAGTTTCTCAGACAGGTCATCATCCCGATGGGTTTCAGCGGTTTCAGCTTCGGGCTAAGAACGCCAGATGCGTGGACCACAGGGAATAGAAGACGAGGCAAAAGCTTGGATCGCGGCAACTTGACAGGGAGGCCATATGGGTCATGAAGGAAGAGGAAAGTCGCGACGATAGACACGCGGCGGTTGTGAAGGATGGAAGTGAGCTTCAGGAAGCGGGAATCGTAGCTATGTGATGGACGGTGCCGTTCCGTGAGGGACCAAGGAGTAAGCTGTCTCGATAACATCAGAAGAAAAGACCAAGGCAAACCAAAACAAAAAGCAAGAAACTCATACTAGGCGCTATTCTAGGTTCCAGTTCCAGCTGCCGCTCCCTGGAATATGGTCATCTACGTCTGTACACCCCTCAACCCACGAATAACGACCATTGCACCCCAGGCTCCCGGATCAGGAGGCAGCTCCCGGCCATTCAACTCGGCCACACCAACATAGGTTGCTCTCCCCAGCCTCGGCGTCATCTTCCTCGTCGCCTCGGCCCCCGCGACAGCAGCCTGGACCGCCTCGTGCCAGCCAGACCTGCTCAAGGTCTCGGCAAAGGGAATGAGCGTGTCCACGACGGTGCGGTCTCCCACCTTGGCGGGCGTGTACTGTCGCAAGCTGGCCAGGGCTGCGGATAGGGATCTGGCCCAGAGGGCAACGAGGCCTTGCTCGTGTGCCACGTCAATGTTGTTCTGGACGGCGTTCCGCAGCGAGACGAAGAGGATGCCGAGAATGCCGCCGAGGGTGCCGCCCATCTTGGTCTCGACGATGTGCTCCAGTTCAAGGAGGACCCTGATGACGGAGCCGGATGTGGCGAGGCCGTGGTCCAGGGCGGCGAGTAGGCTGGTGGCGCCGGTCTTGAGGGTTTCGCCGCAGTCTCCGTCTCCCATGACGGTGTCCCATCGTGTGAGGTCCGGCTCGGCGTCCACGAGCTGTTCGCATGCGTTGCGGAGCATGGCCTCGAGGATGACCGGGTCGGTCTTCAAGTCGTACTCGTCGTCGACGGTCCTGGGCTGCCCTGTCCTGGGAGCCCGTACGAGCTGTTCACTCCGGCGACGTCGGCCTGTTGTTGCCTGTGAGCCGGCCACGGACTCCCAGCTGGTGTTGGTCCTGGCATCGAAGAAGGACATGATGTCCTGCACAGAGTAGCTACAGTTCCTGGCCGCGGCAGTCACGTTGATGACGGACACGGAGAAAGCAGGGGCATTGAGAGATGTTTCCAGGAAGCCGGCGCAGACACGAACGGGCTCCATCTTCCAGTCCCGCTCCAACTGCTCGAGCAGCTCATCCACGAGAGCACCCATCTCGAGGTTGGACATGCCGCCAAAGTTGTTGACGAGCAGAATCGTCTCGTCACCGGGCGAGAAGTGGACGTAGCCACGCTCCGGGTCCTTCTCGTCCAGGCATCGCGCCAGGACTTGCCTGATGAGCTCGGACGGCGACGGCACAGGAGACAGTTTCACGAAGCCCGGCTCGTTGTGAGGACCAGTCCCAATCTCGACCTCGTTGTCGTTGAGCGTGCCATGCTCTGTCCGGCCGGGGACGTGGCAGTGATCCAGCGTCGCCGCAATGGACACAATCTGCTGCGAAAAGGCCACGCCGAGATGATACACGTCGTCGAGGGATGCTCCGGCGCCGGCCGCACCGCCCATGACCTTGAGAACTCCGATCTGGCCGGCCAAGCCTCGTCGTCCGACCAGACTGCCCTTTCTGCCCACGGAGACGTCGTCTCCGCAGATGAGGATGCGGCAATCATGTCCCCGCGAGTTGGCCCGTTCTCTGGCCAGGCCAAAGTGCAGACAGTCCCCCGTGTAGTTGCTGATGACGAGGATGGTGCCCTTGTCACTGGGGACGGCGTCGACGCCCGCGAGAATCTGCCGCGTGCTGGGGCTGGCAAAGATGTCGCCCTGGACGGAAGCCGTGAGCATGTTGCGGCCGACGTAGCCCGACCATGCTGGCTCGTGGCCCGATCCGCCGCCGCCGATGATGCTGACCTTGTTCCTGTCGTGGCTGGTGTCGTAGACGACTCGGTTGGCCTCGTCTAGATTCAGGCTGGGGTTGTACGAGATGATGCCCCTGAGGGCTTTGTTGACGAGGCCATCGGGCGAGTTGAAGAGATGTCGATTAGACATGTCCCTTGCGTCAAGAAGAGGCCAATAAAAACCACACGGGTGACGAGAGTACTTTTAAAACGATGCAGAAAGCAATAAACCTTGGCGCAGAAAAAAAAAAATGAAACCAACTTCAAATCTGGGAGGAAAAAAAAAGACAGGTCGAGCTTCCAAGAAACAACAAGACGGATCAACTCTGCGGAAGCTCTCCCGCAACCCCCCCCCCCCCAAACTTGCCTGAAACGGGACCTCGGAGCAACGGCGATAACAACACGCGGAGGCGGCACTTGTTCAGGAAACCTGCACTTAAGACGGAGTTTTCGCCGAAGCTCGGCAGGTTGGTTGCATAAATTCACTGCCTTGCCATCCAAAGCTCTCCGTGTTGTAAAGCAAAGCACGGTCCTAGTCCCTGGATCCCTGGACCCCCCTCTCTGGTACGTTGTATTCAAGAGCCTGCATCGTCGACCCCCTCATTGCCGTGTCGGCGACCTTTATGGCAGTGAGGGGTATTTTTTAGACAACCTGGATGTATCGCAACCCACTTCAGCCGGTTGACCCAGTCACTTGGCTAAAGGAAAGGCTCGCAGAAAGAAGCTCATAGAAAGAGGAGGAAAAAGGGAGTTTAAAGAAGAAGCTGATAGAGAGAGGAATATGTTGTGTATCCTTAACGCGCTGGTTGGATAAATTCGTCATGCCAATTACCCGCCTCCACATTTCTCCTGAATCAAAGACGATCCCGTCCCCTCCCCCGCCAGAAGCGAGCGAACCGGGTTTCCCGTTTCGGGAAAATCCACCGCCGGGGCCTGCCGCTATGGGTCAGGGACGTAATATCAGGATCGCCAGATGGACAGGAGAGAAACAGAAGGAATGGGAACTTATGCAACGGTTGTGGGGACTGTTGGCTCTCCGCGTGAATCTATTTCCATCCATTGACGTGACTCTTTCAAGGCGTACAAGCCCAACACTCTTTAAGTTGGGTCTGCCTTAATGCAGGGGAACAAACAAATAAGGCAACTAAGTACTAGAACGTAACCTTTTAATATTGATTTATTTTTATAATTATTTATTTGTATTATTATTTGTTATTGTTTATTATTATTTTTGTTATTCTGTATCATTCTGTATTATTATATTATTTAAATTTTAATACTTCTTTATACTGTTTCCCCCTTATTTTATGTCATTCTTTCTTAATTTTCTTTACTTTTACCGACTTTTACTAGCATTAAAACATCCGGTTTGTTCTAAAATCTATACTCGTTTATATTTGCTGACCCTGGTTCAATGAACAGGCTAGATCGTAGTTGCTTCCATCGAGGAGTTGCTGGAGCCATGCTGTCATTTTTTATACTTGTTCTGTGGCATCAAGGCCAGCAGTGCCTTGTTCTTGTTATTGTTGTCGTTGCCACTGCAAAACGTTACGGCGTCTCTCTTCCCTTCACCATTGCCGTGTCAGAAATGAATTCCGGCGGGACCCGGACAGGTTTGTCTAACAGCACAGTTATGTGAACTTCCGGCCTCTGATGTCCTGCCACACCATCCTAGGTACAAGATTCTTGCCCTATGGCGGCCACGGATACGCTAACATACATACATTGAATTCTGCAACCAAATCCCATCAAAGAAGATGGACCTTTCGGTCAGTTCAGGATCAGGTTGAGGTTGTCGATATGCGAAACTATGGGACGGGCTGTAGTCGCGCGACCCGTCATGATCTCCGGATGCTGTGGCGCCCTCACGCTAACACACAAAATCACAAACATACCTATGCATAGAATCGCCAGAGAGAGAGAAAAGGAATGGCATGCAACGATTGTTGTTACGCTTTTTAGGCCTTTGAAGCGATTTGTCTTTCATCTAAGCCTTTGGGGCGTACAAACACTATGTTCTACTTTTCACATAGGTCTTCTCGGAGAAAGACTGTCATTTCCGATTCTTCTTCTTCTCCTCTTTCTCCTCCTTCTTGTTCTTGATTTTGTTCTTCTTCCATCTGTTCAACAATGGTTTCCGGGGGATCACGGCCCGATGCCTGAGGAACCCTGACAGTCTGTCTCGAAGCACGGTTCTGTGAAGACCCTGGCATTGATGTCCAGCCGCTGCCCCAGCTGGAAGATTGCTGCATGCGGATCATCTCGGCCACAGATGAGCCAAGCATTATTGAACAATTTGGGAACCAGGTGGGTGAGAGTCGAGAGGGAAGACGGTGGAGGAGGGGGGCCCTTTGTTTTTCTGTGTTTTGTGAATATTCGTTTGGCATGAGGGACGCGGCGTCTCCCCCTCCACGTTCTTTCAGTTGTTGCTCTCGCGAACCAGCATATACATCGGTTCACCGGCCCCTTTAAACCGCGTGTCAATCAACCACAATGTGTCTGCAATGAGAGCTGTTAAAGACGTTACATTCCCTTCCATTAAAACTGAAACCTTCCTCCAGATGACATTTCTTTGTTGTGCGTGGGTAGGAGAGAAGGCCCAAGCTAACTTCACAGCAATTTCATTCGTGAAAGCGAAGCTGTATGAAGATTTACTGCGTAGAAGGGGCAAGAAAAAAAGGAGCCAAGTCACCAAGGGTGAAGAAACTGTGAGACAGCATAGTGTAAAGAAGATGCATTGACTTTCCGTTATGGAAGTGTACAAGGAGAGGTGAATTCGGCGGATGTCAAAGATTGAAGATGTAGATTCGCTCTCATGCCCAAGGGGCCACGACGAGAACGGGGGCCTTAATGCAACTAGTCAGACTAGGTGTCGTGTTCAGAAATATATCTTTTAATCATCCGGGGAACATCCTGTCCTAACATAGCTTTCAGTTCCTATGTTATGTTCTTAGGAGTGGACAAGTCAGCGAACTTTAGATTCCTCTGCCCTTCTCTGGCTTTAAGTCAGTGGGCAGACGATGATCCAGCGTGCAGAAAGTGCTCATGCATCGCAAATGATTGAACGAATGGGAGCTGTTGTTGTTGGAGCAGATGTCGGGGCAACGTCCAACGGAGTCGTATCGTCGGTCACTATAGTCCAAGATAAACTAAGGAAAAAAAAAAGCTAGTAAAGAGGGTTATAAAAAAATGAAACAATAGCTAGCGAAGAAGGTAGGGAAAGAGAGAAAAAAACAGCTAATAAAGAAGGTTCTAAAGAGAGGAAAAAATAGCTAGCGAAGAAGATAATAAAAAAGAGGGGAAAACAGCTAGGTAAAAAGATAATAAAAGAGAAAAGTTTATACATATTAATAGAAGGGGATTTATTTTAGCTTGAGGTATCCGACGCTTTGCCTGTCTCTAAGATGCCGATAAATTCGGGCAGCCATAAGGATCTAGCACAATGTTCGTCAGAGATTTGTGAGAGGTACCTCTCGTAGCTTTGTAAGGGTCGAAGAAACCTCTCCCGAAAGAATCGCGAGGGCGGTCGGTATTGCTGGTACGTTTTTGTCGAAGGAGGCATAGTAACAGAGTTGCCGAAAAGTATGAATTTCATATTTCGAGAGCGGATGACAACAAAAAGTTGAAAGGCCGGATCTGGATCGGTCCATTCTACTGATGGGTAGGGTACTTTCGAGGGCGAAATGAGGAGTATTCATCTAATCAATTCAATCGGCAAAACTGTGATTCATATCTTGGTCAGACCGTTAGAAAACACGAAGGTCTCTCAGCCGATGGGTTTTAAGTCTTGTCCCTCTGAGGAAATTTCGGTATAGTTGCCACAATTTCAAGGTCGTCGACCGATATTAGGAAGGAAGCACGTTACTTAACATGAGGTTCGCGGAGAGAGTCTCTGTTGGAATAGTGGCAACAGAAGACTGCTCAGAGCACCGTTGCGCGACCGATTTTTATAGACGCGCAAACGACCGTCCAACTGTCAAATAATCTTTGAAAAGTAGCAATTGCTTGCATGTTGCATCACACGAAGAGGGAGGCAGATTGTGAGTGCATATGCACGAAATGTGATGTGTAGAGATGAAATACAGTTCTAAAATCCAATCAAAGTGAATTTGCTTATCATCTGGGGTGGCAAACATGCGGGTCTCGCAGTCGTTGTCAACTGCCGACAGCTGCGCTATTGTTTGTGTTTTTTTTCGCGGCAATCTCGCATCGCTTGGTCGCCATCTGTTCTCCAATATGAGGTGGGTTCCGCCTGTATGTATGGACCGTAATAGCTTCTCACGAGATCAAGAAATTCATTCTAGAGACAAAGCAATTGCGCTCTATAAGTACATGTAACCTATACACTGCGTCTCCAAGTGCATTGTTGTCGCCAGGAACAGACGTGGCGCTCGTATAGGCACCGCCGATATCACGCTGGCGTCTAGTCCGGTGCAGTCTTTTGTCTGGTCCTGTCTGGTCCTGTCTGGTCCTGTAGGCCTGTGTGAGCCCATAAAGGCGTCGCCAAAACGCTACTTGTAAGCCAATGATTACCAAGCTCGGTACTATGTACTTCATATCACACTTGGAATGGTCGATAGCGGATGTACTGATAACCTCTTTCGAGACTTTGAAATACATTTTTTTTAGCGCCAGACATTGATGGTGCCCGAGGAAAAAAGAAAACCTTGACGGGATCTATGATGCGCAGAAAGTCATCTGGCGCCGCATATATTCTCTTCTCCTTCCTCTCCCTCCTCTCCTCCCTCTCCTCCCTCTCCTCCCTCTCCTCCCTCTCCTACCTCTACTTCTCTTTTTTTTTTTCCATCCTCGGGCTTGTATGACAACAATACGGCTTCCCTCTAACGCATCCTCAACTTCACAATCCTTGGATTCGAAAATGCTGGCCCGCGACCTTGTTGTCTTGGGCGATGCAGAACTTGACCAGTACCTAGACACAACCCGCCTTTCCGGCGGTGAAGTGAATGTTGATCTCGAGGGCTGGGAAAATTTGTCTCAAGAACAACAAGACGATTTGAAGCAGAGACTATGGTAAACATGTCGCATCTGGCAACCAACCTTTCCCGCTCCTTTAACTGGTTGAGAGTAGGATTCGAACACAAAACCCAAGAGGGGTAGATCTCGCTCAGCTCAACGCGCAATGGCCCCATACATCTGCCGATAACTCAGGGTCGCAACTTTTACACCAACCGGTCTGTTTCGAGAGATCCTCAAGCGCGACCCCACCTCCGCTGAGCGAAGAGCAACTACGAGAGCACGATGAACTGTTTCACGATGCGCTCATTAGCCTCGGTGGCCGTCCTTGGTACCCAACCGACTGTCTTCAAGAGATATCCGATGAGTCCCAACTAGGTCAAGAGATGCTGACTTCTTGGGATGTTGAGGAGCTTTCAATCTTGTACCAAACGCAATTCCGGAAATGGTGGCGTTTCTGCCAGTGGCAAAGATAGGTTCGGGGAATTCCCCTCGCTGATGGATATCCTGAATTTCACAATTTGTTGAAACCTATACTAGCACAAGATCCAGAATATGTGCAGTGTCCTTCAGACAACGAGCTGGATGCCACAGTGAAAAGAGTATTTGATTCATACAACTCGCACTACTACAGATCCAAAGTGGATGGTGGATTTTTCCAACACGTCAAAAATGTGAAGGATCGCTTGGAGGAGCACGGATTCCTACGGAATTTCCAGCTCCAAGAGGATCCCAAGCGACAGGATAAAGTCACGACGTGGATTGAATACCTCAGCTTCGAGTACTGGCGGCAAGACCGATGGGCGCGTGTCGTCAAGCGATGTGATGCGGCTTGGCAGAAGGTTGTGGACTCCAAGATGCTGAGTCCTTCGACGAAGCCACGGGACGTTCTTTACTTCTTTATACATGATGATGGGGTACTCAAGCATCACGAGGATCAAGCCCTGCAAGACGTGAAATCGGCCCAGAAAGAAGGCATAAGAGCGTTGGAACGGACCGTGATTTTTGAACAAAAATCTCCGGCTCGTACTCGAGCGCTACGGGAGGCCGCGTTGCGCCTGGACAAGGCACAAAAGCGGCTCAAGTTCCTTAAACAACGAAGTGCCGTAATTGAGGAGTACCGTTGCGTGGCACGAAAACATGAAAAGGCAAAGACTAAAGTGGAACGGTGGAACTTGTTCTTGTCATGGATTCTGGAGCAACTCCCTTTTGTGGAGGCCGAATCAAACGGAGAAGCTATGGCGACCGAGCCTAGCCTCCGCGTCTTTCGTGGCACAAAGAGAAGGATCCACTGGTATGAAGATGAATCGCCAGAAGACGAAATTCTCAAAAGAGCAAGGCAGATTACCCAAGCCATGTCGGTATCAAGCGGCGTAAGTACCATTGCGCAACGGCTTAACGACTTCTGATCACGGTTGCCGCCAGCCTACGCTTCGAAAACAAGCTCCAGGTCAACCAAGCTCATTTTTGGAATCGAGGCTCGATATTCTTATTCTCCTTTTCTATTCCCTTTTCTATTTCTGTTTCTATTTATACTTTTAACCCCCTTTTCTATACCCTTTTTATATCCTTGCTTTATTTCCTTTATTAAGTTACTAGTTTTCCTACTTTTTTTTTTTTTTTAAAAAAAAAAAAAAAAAAACTTAATTCTATCTTCTCTTTCCCCCTTGATCTTTTCTACGTCTTTCTTTCACTTCTCCTTCTCCCTTTTTTGGTGCTTCATCTCTTTCCTTCTCCAACTTGTGAAATCGAAATTCCCTGAGTGACGCCTCTGTCAACCGCTAACTTCAGGCCTCTCACATGAGGCCCGACATTCGCCTGCCAAAACAATATCCGCCCGTTCGAAGCATCACCGCGTCTTTCTCCCAGCACTCGCAGTTCGGAAATACCATATTCGGTAAGCAGCTTAACCTGGCAGCAAAGTGGATATCGTGGGTATCTACGCAGCAAGGGCCTCGTACTCTAGGCTCAGATTGGCTTAATGGACACGGGCGGGCCACTCGGAACGCGGCTCTCTGCTCCGTTCCGTTGTCACGATGGGGCTGTAGGGGGAGAGACGGGCGGTTGTCCTGAGTCCCCATCCAATGGCGATGGGCATAGGTTCAAGTCGTTTCAAATGGTGGTTGCCAAAGGTCCCCCAACCTTTTTGGAGATGCAGACTGCAGACATGGCGGACATCTTTCCTTGTGGCTGAGTCTTTTCTTCGTGCATCCTTTTGTTTCTTTATGGATCAAAAAAAAAAAAAAAAAGAAAAGAAAGAAAAAAGAGAGGGGGGGGAAGAAAACGGAAAGCCGGTATGGTAATAAATTGAGAAAATAAAAAAGAAATGGAGGAAAATAAAAATAAAAACGCTTATCAAAATCTGCGCCTTTCAATCAATTGACATGACTCTTGTTCCTTTCTCCATTGTTACACACATCACCCACTCACTACGCGCGACCATGTCACCGACGTGGAAAATCGTCATGGGCTGCGATGTAAGTCCGGTGCTAACCATTCCCTCTTCACAACACCGCTCGTCGCCTGCAAACCGAAAAAAACATGAATCAATCAATACATGAAAAAAAAGGGTAGACACGTCAGAAAACCGGTCTAACCCCAAGCACAACCATCCCCCATGACAGGAAGCCGGCATATCCTACAAAGACGTCATCAAGCGCGACTTCGAGTCCGACACCCGCGTCGCGCAGGTCATCGACGTCGGCTCCAACGACCCAGCCGACAAGACGGCGTATCCGGTCCGGGCCGCCGCCGCGGCGCGCCTCGTCGCAGAGGGCAAGGCCGATCGCGCGCTGCTCATCTGCGGCACGGGGCTGGGCGTGGCCATCGCGGCGAACAAAGTGAGGGGGATCCGGGCGGTGACGGCGCACGATAGCTTCAGCGTGGAGAGGAGCGTGCTGAGCAATAATGCGCAGGTGCTTTGCATGGGGGAGCGGGTGGTCGGGCTGGAGGTCGCGCGGAGGCTGGCGAGGGAGTGGTTGGGCTATGTGTTTGATGGGGGGAGCGCGAGCGCGCGGAAGGTGGAGGAGATTTCGAATTTGGAGGCTGTGGATGAGGTGTGAGGGGGTTGTGAGAAGGAAGGGGAAGATGAGATGGATGAACAGATGAGGGGAACGGAATGGGGAATTGTATGATGTAGCGTCGTGATTGGAGGAGAAGAGAGAGAGAGAAGGGGGGGTTGTGTGTTCATCACGGTTGATCGATTCAAGAATGCCATTTCCATTCATCTACACGGTATAGCATACTCATTTCTCGATTTGACGTTTGACGGCCGCGGTTCCTCTCGAGCACATCGACGCAGCATCGCGTGTTTTTCCAGTACTGCGCGGGAGGTTCTGAGGAATCCGGATCGTGTTCAACAGTTTCAACAGCAGACGATTCAAATGCACCACGCGGAGAGGATTGTACCGCGCGCATCGTTCGTTCCCATTCTCCTAGGCATCCTCCTGGGCATCCTCCTGGGCATCCTCTTGGGCATCCTCTTGGGCTAAACGTTTAGACAATCGGGTTGCCCAAAACAGCAAACTTCGTGTTCACACCGGCCGGTACTCCGGAGCCCGCACTGCGGTTATGCAGCGGGTCCAGCGAATTCCGAATGGACACTTTGCTTGTTCCAATGTCTTTGGTGTTCAGGGTTCAAGGTTGGACCAACGTCCATGACTCCACTGTCTGATACACGGTACATCATATGCATGTACAGGTGCAGATATGCAGGTCTCGGTCTTAGGCTTGTAACTACAACGAATGGTCTACCGGCAGGGCAACCAAAAAAAAAAAAAAAAAAAAGTTACCACGTTCCTTTGGCAAATGACGTCCTATCATCAGCTTCCTGGTCGGATAGGGCAAGACACTGCCCGACAAAGAACCTGTACGCATGATACCCTTTTCTTCTCTCCTTTTGTTCTGTTGTTCTTGCATTTTGTCTTGTTGTTATTTCTGTTCTATTCATTCATGTTTGCTTCCCTTCGTCAACTCCGTTGAATAACCTCTCCAGACTCGTTGTCGGAAGAAGCTTTCTGATTGGGTGAGAAGAACAGCGCCTGTTGCACAAATTGGCCAAAACCGGGAACGAGTAAGGAAGAAGAAAAAAAAAACAAAAAAAGAACGAAAGAAAAAATGACGTCATCATCATCACCACGCCCTCGCCGCCTAATCGGCCTCTCGACAAAAATGTACTTTTCCCTCTCGCACACCCGCCAAGTCACCGCCAGCCTGCTGCACCACCTCGCGAGCGTCCCGCCCTCGGCCCTCTCCCATGTCGACATCTTCCTCATGCCCGACTTTGTGGCACTCGCGGAGACGGCTGGGCAGATTAGAGACTCGGGCGTGGGGGTTTGGGCCGGCGCGCAAAATTGTCACTGGGAGGACTCGGGCGCGTACACAGGTGAGGTGAGCGCGTCGGTGCTGCGGGAGGTGGGTGTGCGGATCGTGGAGGTTGGACACGCGGAACGGAGGCGCATCTTTGGAGAGGACGCGGAGCTGGTGGCGAGCAAGGCGGCTGCTGTGAGTAGGAACGGCATGATTCCGCTTGTTTGTGTTGGGGAGCAGAGAAAGGCGCATGTTGGCGAGGCGATCGAGGAGTGTCGCGCGCAGGTGGAGGGTGTTTTGGGGGCGGTGGCGTCGACGGCCGAGGTTGCCATTGCGTATGAGCCCGTGTGGGCGATTGGCGCGACGGAGCCGGCCGGTGAGGAGCATGTATTGAGGGTGGTGGAGGGCATTCGGGAGCTCGAGTGTGTGAGGACGCGGGAGGGCGTCACGAGGATTGTCTATGGTGGGAGCGCGGGGCCAGGCTTGTACGCGCGACTGAAGCATGGTCTGGATGGACTGTTTCTGGGTCGGTTTGGCCATGATCCCGCGAGCTTTGTCCGGACGGTTCGAGAGGTTGCTGAGGCGTGAGAGAGATTGCTGCTGGACCAGGGTTCGGTGATGTGGATACTGGCGCGGATGGAGATGACGTTGGTGTTGTGATCGTACTATATCATGGACTTCCACCAGAAGCCGAGAAGGAAACTCTCTCCTCAAACCGTCTCACTCACTTCCCATTGTCTTTCTTTTGTCTCTCGAGTCTCAATTCTCAATTCTCAAGTCTGTCCGCTCCAACCCCGCTTCCCAGATGTGCCAATCATATATTCATCCGACCGACGCCCCGCCACGACGAACTGATATAAAAACCCACTCATGCTGTCCCCGCCTTGTGGCACGAACATTTTTCTTTTTTCACTCTTTATTTTGCCTCCCGAAACTCCGCGCTCGCCGCAAGCTCGTACTTTTTTTTTAAAAAAAAAAAACGTTGCCAATCCGCCATTGAGATATTATCAAACTGTGTGCTGACCCCCCCCCCCCCCATCCCCCTTCCTAGTAGAAGCTTGCATCGTTGAAAGAACGCGTCACGTCTGACCGAGAGAAAATAAAATGGCCGCAGATCCCCTAGCTCCTAGATTCTTTTGCCAAATCGGTACACGCGACCTTTCTCCCCGTGGTTCATCAGAAATCATGGCTTCCTTCCGCGGTGGTATATCCAAATATGATCACACCTCTTCAGGTAAAGTTTGTCGCATGAGCCGGTGCCCATTCCGCTTGTTTTTCTCTCTTCTCCTTCTCGCTCTTGACCCCCCTCCCTACCCACGCGACAAATAGACCTTGTTTATTCTGTTGTTCATGGAGAGAAGGGAGTATAGGGTCAGGGGCAGAAGCGAGGTATGAGATTTCAACAGCAGAGTGTGGCTGAGAATATACGGCCCTGAACTTGATCTGGATAATACCAGCGAAAGGATCATGCTTATTCCCCTCCCCCATGACCTGTCGCGGTTCCATATCCCTAACTCGTGTGTAGATCCATCATGAGTCCCCCGGCTGCTATTTCCCCCCCTCGCCAGATGGCTGAGCTGGCCAGGCCAACCCCCACCAAGGTTGCCGTCTTGGGCTGCAAGAAGACGCAGACCATTGAGGAAATGATGGGCCAGTGGGACAACTTCAAGTTCGCGCCCATTCGGGAGAGTCAGGTCTCTCGGGCCATGACGCGCCGCTATTTCCAGGACCTGGACACGTATGCCGAGTCTGACATCGTCATCATCGGCGCCGGGTCTTGCGGTCTCAGTGCCGCCTATGTTCTGGGCAAGCATCGGCCCGACCTCAAGATTTGCATCATCGAGGCGTCCGTCTCTCCGGGTGGCGGGGCCTGGCTCGGCGGCCAGCTCTTCTCCGCCATGGTCATGCGAAAGCCCGCTGACGCGTTTCTTCGTGAGATTGGTGTTCCGTACGAGGACGAGGGTAACTACGTGGTCGTCAAGCATGCTGCCTTGTTTACCTCGACCATCATGTCCAAGGTTCTCGCCCTGCCCAACATCAAGATGTTCAATGCGACGTGCGTCGAGGACCTCATCACGCGCCCCTCTGAGGAGGGCGTTCGTATTGCTGGCGTCGTCACCAACTGGACTCTGGTTTCAATGCACCACGATGACCAGTCCTGCATGGATCCCAACACCATCAATGCGCCTCTCATCATCTCCACCACGGGCCATGACGGTCCTATGGGCGCGTTCTGCGTGAAGCGTCTGGTCAGCATGCAGCGAATTGAAAAACTCGGTGGCATGCGCGGTCTCGACATGAACTCGGCCGAAGACGCTATTGTGAAAAATACGCGTGAGATTGTTCCTGGTCTTATCGTTGGTGGCATGGAGCTTTCCGAGGTTGACGGAGCGAACCGCATGGGTAAGGAACAATCCGTCCTCAAACTATCGAAATGGCTTGTTGTTTTGTCGTCTTTAGTAGCTACAACTAACTCATCTCTTTCCTTTTCTTCTTTCATCTCAGGTCCTACATTCGGTGCCATGGCCCTTAGCGGCCTCAAGGCGGCTGAGGAAGCGCTCAAGATTTTTGACCTTCGCGCCAAGCAGAATGCCATGTGAGGGGGAAAATACGAGAAAAGGGGGCGAGATCGCGAGGCACAATGTTATCGCTCGATAGTGTTTCTTGTTCGGGGATTCTGGCGAAAAGCACACTCTCGTTGATGTTCTGGTCGAAAAATGACGAAGCAAGTTGGGCAACTCAGACTGCAATACAAAAACGGCCCGGAAGTCATGCTTTGTCCCGTGATGTTGATTATGACCCCATGTCAGTGCCTCGAGATTATGTTTGACTTGGTGTTGTTGTAGCTTATCTCAGCGTGAAGCGTGACGCGTTTTACAACAAGTTATTTCCAGGCTGGTTGTGTACTAGTTGCGAGCACTCAACTTGAGTATGTATAGATGCTATACTTGGTATGAAAGTCTGTAACTTCTTAGAGAGATATATCGCACAATACCAGTGTGCAGCTAACGATAGGGGAGGTCGCAAAGCATCGAACATATGCATGTACAAATATCGATGCAGTTGTTGGTCTCGTGAACCCATTGGTGTCTGTTCTCACTCAAATACAGGGAAACAAGGTAAGCTGCTTTTGTTTATCGTGTAGTTTCTACTAATCGAGATTGATTCGGGCGGGTATTCGGGTTCATCGCCGTTGCCGATCTGCGCAGGAACTGGAATATAGCTGCTAGCCCCACTTGAATAATTGTCTCAGTGCAGCTAGTCAATCCTCATCCCGCTCACTCATCCAACAAGGAATCGCGGCGAGACATCCGACTAGACCGTGGTATTAGGTACTAGCCGCAACCTTTTTTGGACGACGGCCAGGGCCTCTGGAGCAATTTCGGCCGAAATTGTCGGCCAACCTCGACGGGCGAGCATGCCAAATGCAAAACCCCCTTTTTTGTCTTTCTGTTGGACGATTTGCGCAGAGGGTGTTGGAGCATGGGACTCTTCTCTGTCGTGACACCAGACAAGGGCACACCAGACCAGACCAGACCGAATCCAGATCATTTTGATTGAGTGGTTGCAGATCTGCTGCACCGTGATTGGCCCTGGTTTTGGCGGGAATGCAGACTGGGATCGCCGGCCGGGATTGTAGAGGAAATGGCCAGAAGACAATGAAGGCCTGGGGGCGGCAGTGCGACGATCAGGCGCTTCGGCACGTCTGGTCTGGTCCCGTCAGACGTATCAAATGGTGCGTTGTACTCGACGCAGTGAGACATGCATGATATTTCTGGTGTGGTTGATGCTTTGGCTCCAGCTACCTACGCTGTCGGTCCGGTAAGGGCAGCCCATTTTCCAGGCTTTCGGAAACCAACCGGTTCAAGACGAACACGTCCGGGAACGATCTAATTTTGGGAATGGTAATTTCCATCTGACGGCTTCTACGCCCCTGCCTCGCTGCCCACTTCTCTCTTCATTTCGGATTTTGGCTTGATTGATTGACCCCCACTTGGCAAATTGGAACGATGGCGGGTGGGAGGAATAAACAAAACCCCGCGCGGGTCCAGTCAGGATTCCGGATCTCGCTGGGTTGGAGAAATCGACGCTTGTCCACAGCGAGTTAGTAGCTAGGAGAGAAGCAGGCAGAAACCAGGAGCAAGTTGGCTGGCGAGCGAACGTGTTGGTTGGTACGATAAAAGCCATGTCATGCCCGCTGATGATGGATGGCATGGACCTTAGACAACTGATTTGTGGCCATCGTGAGCTTCGGCCAACTCTTTTTGGTTTTAGCCTCTTCAGACAAATGTGAGATTGCGAAGCACTTGAACGTTGAGGGCGAGACAACTTACTCCACGACGCTTGGGGGATTCGCCAGCTGCCGAGCCTCGTTTTGCCTCGCTAGAAGGAGAGAGTTTTCGATGCAGAGATTGCATTAATGCAGAGAAATGCCGAGGATAAAAGTTTTGATTGTCAGGTCAGGATGCAAGCCCAAAAAAAAAAAGGGCTTGGAACAACGTGTCCACGCAGGGTTCCACGCGAGCAAGGGTCGCTTTTCAAGGACCAGCGGTCTTTTTTTTTTAAAAAAAAAAAAACATAAAAAAAAACCAAATGCAAGCGTGCGTGCTTATGTGTGCGTGTGTTTGTGTGTCTTGCATTTTTCTTCTTCTTTTGGTTTCTTTTTTGTGTCTTCTTTCCCTCTTCTCTCGTTCCATCCCCATGCTCCTACCCGTTCTCTTGCCGTATTTGTGTCGGACTCGATCCCGTGACTCGTCCGTTTCTGTGCCCTGAGTACCAGGTACTCATTAGTGCGACCTCACCTGCTGCCACCTGCGACGCGAGTGCGCGCAGCTGTTCCAATTTCCAATCCAACCAGACCAGACCGTTCCAACTGGCGACCCGCCCCGCCAGCCAGTCAACGGCCGCGAATCAACAGCCAAGGTAGAAAGACAAACGGAGCTAGTGCGAAACCGGACCGCCCAAACGGCAGCCAACAGAAATTTCGCAGGTGCCGACGATCCCCGCTTCGGCCCCAGGCGCCCGTGCGTGCGCGCCCCCCCCCCCCCTCCTTCCCTTTCAGTTGGCCCAGCGAGCCAGACAGAGCCAGCACATTCGATGGACAGATCGGTCAATTCTTTGCCGATGTGTTCGCCGAGACCAGACACTTCGACACGATCCAGACAAGTCATAGGCCGAGCGTGACGCGCCTGTGTCGCCCTTTTGTCTTGAGCCGCATCTCACCCGTACGTCGTCCAGCGGGCCATGGACGGCGATAGCTCCGGTTCCCTCGACCCGGGCCAACCATCCGATTCCGTTCCGGCCCCAAGTCCGTATCGTGTCCCAGCCGATCGGCTGGATGCTGTCTCTGAGCCGGGAAGCCACGGCCGGCCTCGCAAGTTTGTGATACAGAGCACCTTTGGCGTGCCACGCGAGAGAAGAAGTCGCAAGAGTCGTCCTTGCGATGCATGTCGCCGCCGCAAGACGGCTTGTATCATCACCACTGAGCCTCCTTGTGCGTTGCTTCTATCTGTCTCTGTCCTTCGCCTCTCCTCCTATTCTATTTTCTCTCCGACATCTCGTGGCTCTTCCGAGGCCCTCTCGACAATCTTTGCCAGGCTCTGTGGCCTCTTCACTCACTCAGGCACACTCTGACACAGACAAGGGGAAGAAAGAAAGAAAGACTGAAAAAAGAAAGAAAATGAAAAAAAAAAAAAAGAGGGAGAGCAAAGATGAGGAATTTTGGCCACGTTGCGTCTTGCTCGCATCATACACCTTGCGCCGTTCGTTGCGATACCTCCCGTCCTGTCGGGGCAGGGCTGACTGTCTTCGTCTAGGTGCCTTTTGCCGAACCAGAGGCATCGCCTGTCAATCTACTGCTGCGGGAGAGGCAGCATTGGCCAGGACCTACCCCGGTGTTGATCATGTCACCACTGTTGCTTCTTCATCAAGACGTTCTCGAGAAAAAACCGAGGCTGTGGCAAGTCCCAACACAACAAAGTCGAGCAGTCCCCAGACCGTCAACTCGCCACCTATTGCCGTGCCGAGCGACTATCCGTCTTCGTCTTCGCGTTTTGGCACCGAAACCCCGTCCACCGCATACCCTTCGCATGGCGGCTTCGCACGGGATACCCCGATCAAAGAAGAGGCGGAAGCCGCTGTCATGAGCATGGACATTGTGCAGCCGGCATTGAACTCTCCAGAATCGTCCGTCGCCGGCGCCGCAGCTCTGACTCTCGAGGACAACCCAGGACGATCAACCTATTTTCTGGGCACGACGGCGGAGCAAGATCCCTTTGTTCTCGATGCATTTAGTTACGGCATACTCAGCGAAAACTCCACGGTGGATGCCAATGTTGTGCAAATCCACCGCGGCGGGCCCGACCTGGACGACCTGCCACAGCATTTTCTGTTCCTGTCCCAAGGACATCCGAAACACACCAACATGTCGCGGGAGGAGGCTTCCGACGCCATTGAGACAAAAGTATGGCCTCACGCCGACGTCCTTGTCCGGCTGTACTTTCGACACGTCCATCCCATCTTTCCGCTGTTGTCCAAGGTTCGCTTTCTCCGCAGGTATGCCAGCAATAGAAAGACCATTCCCGCCTGTTTACGTGGAGCCGTGTACGCCCTGGGTTCCGTTTACTGGTCCGAAGACACTTCTTCTATACGGACGTCCGACGTGTTTCCCTTTCACCAGCACGAGATTGTCGACCAAGCGCACCGGGCTCTTCGCCGGGAAGTCGAGAACCCGAATCTCTTCGTCGTGCAGGCCTGTATTCTCCTGATCCACGTCCAGCCCCCTACCATCGATGCCATGGAGGCGCCCTCCACGTTTACGCTCGCGGCGCAGGCTGTGGCCTGCGCGCAGCTCATCGGTCTGCACCTAGACTCCACGTACTGGAACCTCGAGCTCGTAGAGAAGAAGCTGCGCAAGAAAATGTGGTGGTCCGTTTTCGTGACGGATTGCTGGGCGTCCATCTCGCTGGGGAATCCGCCTCATATCAGTGGCAATTCCTTCAGCACCCCCGCTGTGGATATAGAGGATCTTCGCTGTGATGAAGACGTACCTGACGACTTGCGGTATCTTGTTGATCTTCAAAACGCCTACTTTGATGTTGCGTCTGGTGCTAGGTTCTTAGAGTACATCAAGATCACTCGGCATTTACGAACTGTTCAAGACGCTGGTTCGTAGGTTCTATCTCTCTCTTTCTCTCTCTCTCTCTTCTTTTCTTTTTTTTTTTTTTTTATTGCTTCATCTTTTTTCTTCTTTTCAATCCTTGACCTTCCCCTTTGGTTCCTTTACAAAACTCCCCTTCCTCCTTCTGCAGCGCCACTTGGTTCCATGACAACAAGACTGCATACACAAAACATTAACAATGGTCGTATTCTAGCCAAGTCAACCCGAAAATGGCTGATCCGTACAATCGACTCTCAGCCCGTGAGCGCCTCGCAGAAGTACACAACAAGTTGAGGGATTGGCCAAGTATGATTCCTTCCTGCTTGGTTGTGCCAAAGAATAGAGATCCTATGGTATCATGTTACAACTGTACGTCGTCGTCTTTGGTTTCTTCTTCTTCGTCTTCTCCCCCCCTCCCCCCTTTTTTTTTAAAAAAAAGTGAGACTGAGCACGAATGGTGAAGAGGAGAAATACTAAACACAGACTAGGTCCGCTGCACTTGTCATGCTACGCCATCAAGGTCCTTCTCTATCGGGCCTTGATGCATCCTGCGACCAAGGCGGCCAAATCGCAACCCAACTCGAATCTGCGCCAATGGTTCGCTTTTGCTCTCGCAGATTTTGGCCAGTTCATCGACTTTTTTGCCAGCGTGAACCCGGGAGATTTCCGAGGTTTCTGGGGACGCCGTACGTCCCCCCCTTCTCTGTTTCTTTTCTTTTTTTCTTCATCTTCTTCCTTTATTTCTTTGTGTGTGTGCGTGTGTGTGTATGTTCTCTGCCATTATCACATCTCTCTTTCGACTCTCAATCCGCCACTGTAAAGCCTGCACATGTACTTTATCTCTGTGCATGCGTGTCTCTGCTAATCAATCACCTTCCCGCCAAAACAGACGCCCGTTCTCAACTCATCCTCTGTGGAAACTTTCTCGTCTACCTTTTTCTCATGGCCGCCGAGAGAGCCCACATTGAAACCGCGCACAAGATGCTCGAGGAGTTTCGCGTTAAAGTCAACCGTATATCCATGACAGATCACACCCCGACAAGAGCAATGATACGAGCCACGACAATCCGCACCAATTCGTTTTTTGCGCAAGCTGCAGCCGTGATGCGTCATGGCCCAGAAGCCTCCATCACGGAACCCATTACGGTGTGTGGAGCGGATGGTCCTGTTCCCTAATAGCGACGTCGCGGTATCGACCCACAAACAGAGACATTTGTCGTTTTCACGGAGCTGTTTAGACGAGTTTCAAAAGATCATTTCGATTGCTTGTTTTATTATTCTTTGTTATTTTTTTTTGTTTTTTTTTTGTCATGTTTTGTTATTTTCTGTCATGTTTTTTTTTTTTTGACTCCCCGTATTGGTTTTGAGCGTATTGGCGAATAGACTTTGCGAAGAACCCTTGTTCCAGAGTACATGATTACCGGCAGCAGAATTTTGGGACCGGGACGACGGGGAAAACGGCGGAGGTTGCATACCGATTTTGATAATTGCATCTGTCTTTTCTTTTTATCATCTTCGTCTTCTTCTTCTTCTTTTTCTTTTTCTTCTAGATTGCTGCATGTTCAAAAAAGGCAAGTGTTTGGTATTCCCTCGCTGTCGGGGCATACGGTCCGCCCTTGTTGTTACAGGAATAGATGTCGGTACTGTGTTCATATTCGCGATAGATCTGGTACAGCTGTTAGACCGTGCATATATACAAAGAAGCGATGAAACAAAAAGTGATGGGCTCTTCGGCCACGCCATTGTGATGTTGGTCAAGACGGGAGGCGCGGCGAGGAGAAAGTTGCCGGCACTGACCGGCCGTCAAGGTGGGCAGAGGAGATGCTGAAGGCAAATATCAAGGCACGATCCTCTTTTTCAAAGAGCTGTCTGACCATGCTGCAAGGATTTTGTGCGTCTTGGGCAGTGACGAACTTGGAAGAATAAAACAGACAGGGGAGGACATATTCCAGAGGCACATACCTTTTGAATAGTCACCGGTTGGCGGCACGAGCAATGGACTGAATTCTTCACCCGTAAACAAGACGAAAAGTTGTGATCCGTCTTGAAGACGTACACGCGACGCGAAATGTCTTAACATTGGATCGAAAAAGAAGTCGAGTGCTTATCCCGCAAGCCACTCTCAGGCACCGAAAAGACCATATTCTCCACGCAAGGCGTTGCAGGACTACTTCTCACACAAAGATGCGCTCTTTCTTTTTGAAACAAACCAAGATTGATGCTGGAACAGTGTGCAGTCTGCGGTCCGGAAGAGACGGCTGCGCATCAGGTGCCGAGCACACAGGACTCGTGCATCTCTTATACAAGTACCGGGCGCAAAACCGCGCTTTGCTCGGACGGGAATCGAGATGGTCGCACGCTGCGCTTCCTGCCAAAGTTTGTACTTGGAGAGTATATATTCATACACGCATAGAATATGTACTCATGTGATGTGTATGATATGCGTACTTTCCTCTCCCCTCACGAGTCATGCTCCAGATTCCACGTGTGAGCGAGATAAGCCCCCGGAACGTGATCGGCACGAAGTCTTATTTAGGTTTTGTTTTCGTGTTTTAGATAAACTGTCGGCAGCGGGCTTTGGAGGCGGGCGCGTGGTGGTTCATATTATATTATTTCATTTTATTTCGCTTTATCTTTTAGCTGGATCCATCGGTACTACGTCTTTACGTGCGCTTCGTGAGACTCGACTCCCGATTCATACCCTGCGGCTCGAAACATGTTTCTGCAGCCGCCAACGTCCCTTTCGGCCGCGGCGGGCTCCCTCGGGCGGACGGATACTGCAAGTTGTCGCGGAAGCTGGTACTTCCTCATGGCTGGACGTTAGGTTTTGAGATTTGCACATCCCACTGCCAGAGACTGTTTGCCTCGAATTTAAGTCGTGGGTATTAGGGGGGGAGTATCCTTCTCGATAGCGCTACAAATGATTGGCGTATGACGAAGGCGGAATGGCATGGGCAGTTTGACGCCGGCTCCCGTTTTCATGACAGTATACAGACGAGAGCAGAGGTATGATGCTGCCTTCTTATTGCGCTTATCACTGCCGATTCCTCACACACCTGGAGCCTCAGACGGGACATGTACTGCACACAACATGAGTTGCCCATGAGGGAAATGAGAAAAGCAACCATTTGCATCGTGACCCCGTATAAGGATCAGAAACAGCTACTTCGGTCCCTATGGAGAGCGGTTGCTCCTACTGGGGCACATCTGGGTTCAGTCGATATTAGACCTGAGGACGACGCAGCCGGATACGAAGCAGGTTTTGTGGTTTACGACTTCGTTCGCACATCGAATGTTGGTTTCACTGACGATCGACAAGAGGGGATAAGGCGAAATGCCCCGACACCACGCATTCACAGACGAAAACAAGGTGCCGACATATGTGTCGTGTAGATACATGCATACCTAGATATGTAGTATAATCGGCGTGGGCAGGCATGAACTGCACCACATGTTTGCACATGGGGCGTCTCGCCAGAGCGTGAAACCGTTGTCCTTGTCTCCTCATGGTGATGCCCGATCTGACGCGCCGGGCCAACTAGCCTCTCCAAACGCGGCATGAGACCGACTTGCCAACGTTTTAGTGTCCTGTTACGCGGCTACACGGGTGATGTTTCTGATGCAGCGATGGATGTAGCAGAAGTGCTCGCGCGCGCGCAGAAAAAAGAGGAGCAAAAGAGGAAAAGAAAGGAAAAAAATAAATATAATAACAATAAACAGGCCAATAATATTTTATAGACAAGCTTGGAATCTACCGTCCCTCCAGAGGCAAATACTCGCGCCGCGCCACCCTCGCACACAAATCCTTCAAAATGTCCCCCGCGGCCTCATAGTCGCCCTCGTCCAGGTAGATCTGCGAGCTCAGGCGTACCCAGTAGCGGCGGTCCATGATGAACAGCGACAGGAAGGTCTTGTAGTCGGCGACGAGTGTCTCGACGATCCACTGGAAGACGCGGCCTCTGTGCTCGGGCGCCACGACGGCCACGCGCGCGTCTGCCGCGTCTGCCGCGTCTGCCGCGACTTTCTCGTCCGTCTCCGCGATACGCACCGGCAGCGCCACGTTGCCCATGGCGCAGTTGGTCAGCGTGCCGCTCGCATTGTCGAGAAAGGTGGTGCCGAGGGCGCGGGCGACGATGCGGATGCCCTTCTTGTTCAGCGCCCACAGATAGTCCAGGATGGCGTCCTCGCCGCCGCAGACGCGCGCGCGCCAGGCAATGGCGTCGGCGACGCAAAAGTAGGGCGCGTTGTCGCGCATGCCGACAAACTCAAAGTTGGCGACGAAGGGGCTCTTGGCGCTGGGCGGCAGCGCCGAGGGCGGCACCGGCACCGGCACCGGCACCGGCACCGGCGCCGAGGAACCCGGCGGCAAGCGCGGCACGTACCCGTGGCTGGTGCCGAGCGTGGTGCGCAGCAGAGGCTGGTTGCGGGCGGGCGCGTACAGCACGGCGCTGCCGCGCGGCACGTGCAGCCACTTGTAGCAGTTGGACACGAAAAAGTCGGGGTCCGCGGCCGCCAGGTCCAGCCGCACCATGCCGACGCCCTGCGCGCCGTCGACCAGCGACAGCACGCCCAGCTCGCGGCAGGCGCGCACCGCCGCCTCCCACGGAAACGCCACGCCCGGCCGCGACGACACCACGTCCAGCAGCGCCAGCCGCGCGCGCTTGCCCTCCCGCGCCACCTGCGCCACCGCGCTGCGCAGCGCCGCCACCACGTCCTCGTCCTCGATCGGGTACGCGATGCTCACGGTGCGGTGCTCGACCGTCCCCCCAAAGTACTCGACCAAAAAGTCGAGCGCGTTGCCGCAGGCCTCGTAGACGGTGGAGAAGCTCAGCACCACATGCTGCCGGCCGCACGTCTGCCGGCCGTCCCACCTGAGGTTGCGCAGCACCGTGTTGATGCCCTCGGTGGCGTTGCCCACAAAGACGACGGTGTCGAGCGGTGCGTGGACGAGCTGCGCCACAGCCGCGCGCGCCCGGTCCAGCAGCTTGATCTGGTCGTAGCGGATGAACTGGTCGGGCCGAGCTTCGGCCTCGTCTTGGTACGCGCGGAGCTTGTCGCGGATGTGGGCGGGGTACGTACCGAAAGAGCCTGCACAGTGCGAGGGGGTGCATATGAGCTCAGCACGACGAGGAGAGAAGGAGAATGGATGGGATTCAATGGAATGAACAATACATACCGTGGTTCAGGTTGCGCCACGCGGGATCAAACAAGAACTCTTCTTTCCACGCGTGCCCGAACGGCGGGCGCTGTTTCTGCTCCTTTTCTTGCTCCTGCTCTTGCTCTTGCTCTTGCCCCCGTCCCTGGTCCGGCTCTTTGCCCCTCAATGCCAGCTCTTGGCGCACATGGTCAGCCATGACGCCGTCTAGACGATAGAAGACGCGCCGGAGGGAGCCTCGAGGATAATTGTTCTTTGGGTGATGAAAAAAGAAAAGTTTGTAAAAAAAAAAAAAAAAAAAAAAATTGATGGTTGACGAAAAAGAATGCGATTCCACTGGTTGAGGCCGTGACGAACAGCATGTGCGACTTCAACTCCGCAACTCCGCCGTCCCGCCCCTTTCCGCGCCGAGGGTAGCCGACTGGCCGTGTCGAAAACCGAATTGGATTCTACTGCTCAAGCGAGCCCATTGCCCACAACGGACAGTGATCAGACGCATCAGCACATACTGGCATGGAATATAAGGGGTCCTGACGCACTATTTATCATGACGTGATGACATTCGTCCATGCAACTCAACTCAGTTATACGCGGTAAGACAAGTATGGTTGTTACATCAAGTCTACTTATCTGCTTTCTACCAGGTGTTGCTTCTCTTTTTCCCCCTCTTCCCCCACTTTTTCATCTCTTTTATTTCCATCTCCGGGTATCTCGATATAGATCGAAACACAAAGATGCAAATCTGTTTCCCTCATACAAATGTAATCACAAACGGAAAACAACTCACAGCAAACGACTACCCCACTGGATGAACGTAAATATACTCGTGGCTATCTAGTACTACAAGTCTAGGAAGTGTATTGTATACATGCAGGTTGCTGCCAAGAAAAAAAAAATACATATACAAATACTTGTCCCTCATCAGGCCTTCTTCACAACCCCACCGTCCACCATCATGCATCCACCAAAGCTTTCATAAACTTGTCAAAGTTGTTTGGCACGCCCAATCCCGTGATGGCGTCCCAGCCCTTAGCGGCAGGCCAACCGCCTGGCGTCCGGCCGTCCGAGAATACACATGATGTGCTCTGCCCAGTCGTAATGTCCTGAAGGGTGCTACGGACTTTCCTTGAGTATAGTCTTCCGTTCAGCCAGCCGAGGGCCTTTCGGCCCTTGCGAAGACGGGCATCGTTGATGAGAGCAATCATGGCCGCCATGACGGGGGTACTGGCACTCGTGCCCTGTACAAACGTGTCTTGTCCATTCATGACAATGTCGAACATGGTGCCCACGACGGAAACATCGGGCGTGGCGCGCATGCGGGGGTTGTAATAACCGTGCAGGTGGCCCTTGAGTGCCTTGACGTATCCATTCACGGCTTCCATCTGCCAGACTGGTCGTCGGAACACGTCTGAGAAACCACCAGTGCTAAAGTCAGCACCCTTGGGTGGCTCTTCTTCATTGTTCACGGCGCCGACAGACGTCACCCAGGGGCATGAAGCGGGAAAGGTGGCAATGGTCATGTCCTTGTTGCGGCCATCGTGGGAGCGACACGTGGCATTTCTGCCGCCCCGTGCGCCCCCATCTCCAGAACCACTCAGGATTGTTACGCCTCGAGCGGTGAGCATGCCGATTTCATTGCAGACTCGAATGGCGTAGGGCTTGGGCACTGTGTATTCATCATCCGCGTATGACAGCGAGAGGACATGCGGGAGCTCGTTGTCCGGCTTCCTGGCAATGTATTGAAAGAAATCCAGGTAAGGCTCATTGTCGTTGAGCTCGCCAGTTATGGGCTTGCCTGTTTCGTCCAGCTTCTCGCCGCGACCACCGGTCGAATAGTAGAAAACATTTGTGGGGAAGCCGACGGCCATGGCGTACTGGATATCCAGGCTGGCCTCTGCTCCGGCTTTGCCAGGATCTTGCTTGTTCTCGCCTCCAGTGATCAATTCGACGGTAAAGTTGTAGCCAGCCTGGATGAGGTCAGGACGTGAATCCGTAAAGAATTGGCGCATGTCGTCGTAATTCGCCCACTCATTCAAGAAGCCGGCAATGCCAAGGCGGACAGGCGACTTGCCGTCCGGAGTCGAGTAGTTGATGCCATACAGCTTGCTGAGGCAATCCGGCGTAACGGACAAACTGCAGGGCGCGTCCTTTCGTTTCTGACGGCTTTGATGCTCCTGCTGCTGTTTGGACAACTGTGGAGCGAGCGAGACTTCATGCTCTGGCGTCATAAAGTTGGCAATGGGGTGAACAAAATCGATGGCCCAGGTGAGCTCATCCGGAACGCTGTATTCCGTGGTCCTCAGGACGGACTTTCCGCCGTTAAAGCTGTATCGGTGAATGGTTGCGTTCAGAAGTTTTTCGACTGCTCCGACCGTACTTGACACCTGTAGCCAATCGCGGTCGGCATGAGCCCCGGAGATGCAGTTCTCCGATAGCCATGACATGACGCGGGAGATATGCTGGTGGGCAGGTCGTCGAAGAAGCTCCACATCTTCCCGCGTCAAGATTTCGTTGGAAAGAATCTTGGCCGGCAATCGATCAATGTTGTCCTGCCGAAGAGCAATGGAGATACGCATCGGTGTTGAAGGGTCGGGGGCTTCTTGGACCATTTCCCACCCATCAGGGAGCATGGTAGCCCTTTCTAGGCACACGGCCCAGACACCGAGGCCAGCAAGGAACCAGACCGTGGTGAAGAAGCTGACAAGCATGATGATGATGATGATGATGAAATGGTGGTGGTGACGGGGGTAGAGGTGGCTGGTGGCTGGTGATGGGGGTGATATGGATGGTTGTTGATGCTGTATCGTGATGGTGGTGATGATGCCACGGTATCACCAACCATCAATCAACAAACAACAGCTGGCATCTGACAGACGGCAGATGGCAGACAAGACAGAAGACAAGCAGCCACGCGGGATTGAGTACTTATGCAGACAGACACGCAGGACTTGACGCTTCATGAATGGTCCTGCCTGCAGCCCCCCTGCATCCCTGATTCCCTTTATTCTTTGAGGCAGAGTCGTTCCTCCCTGAAGTCAGCAGTCAGCGCGCGGTCGCCCGCCCTGGCTTCCCGTCCCTCGTTTCTGCTTGATGCTGCTCCTCGCTTCTCATCTCTGCTGCTCGCTTCTCGTTGCTCTCTCATCTCTGCTCCTCGCTGCTCCTCGCTGCCCGTTGCTGTCTCGTTCGTCGCTTCCTGCTTGTGCAACGAGAGCACCGAAAAACACTGTGAAAAGTCGCATTTCGCAGCCAAGACGCTCTGATGCGCTGTCCGCTGTCCACCGTCCGGCATCCGTCATCCGCCGTAACGTCGCTGGAATGGGAGATCAACTGGCCGCGATTTCTGGTGGCGATTTATTGGCCGCACCACGAGGTTTGGTGGCATGGGATGAGACTGTGTGAGGAAGAAACGTCTGGGCATTGAGCAACGATCATCAATGCAACAATGCACATCAATTGATGAAGCAATGCGGCCATGCAGATGGAGGCAACCTACCTATTAGGTAGCAGACAGCAACATTGAAGCATCATTAATCCGTCAACTGGTGATGTTGGAGGATGGCGCACCGTCACTTCCCGTCTGCCATCATTGATGCATTGACGGGTGATGACAGCTGGCATCAGTGATGGATCGGCACGCCAGCTGTCTGCAACTGCTGCAGGTGCACACGCCAGACTTGTCACTGCCACTGCCACTGCCACTGCCACTGCCACTGCACACTGCACACTGCACACCGCACGCTGCACGCTGCACGCTGCACGCTGCACACTGCCACACATGCATGTGGGGCGGTTCGTGATTTTCCATCATTTTCCATCATTCATGTCTGGACTCTCGTCTCTCGTCTGTCTGGACTCTCGTCTGGTCGGTCTCCCTCTCCTGTCCGGTATGCGAGGCCATCCACCAGACATGAATCTGATGACGAAACGCAAATGCATTTGTTTGATTCAATTCATTCGAGTTGATTTGCGTTGACGTGACGGACTGGTTCACCCAAGCGCCGGCACAGACGCAGAATACCAGCACCGAGTCCACAGGAAACACCTCTGAGACTCGTGCATGGCTTCGATTGGCAGCGGACCGAGTTGACCGCATAAGATGGAGCAGGATGGATGGTATGCATGTTTCAAACTCTTTCCCACGTTGAGTCTGACACGAGACGGCAGCAGTCAGGGATTTGGAATGACCAGACCAGACGGACACGAAGCCATGGACTCTGAAATCCGGACTCTAGAGCCATTCAGCTCTCAGCTCTCAGCTCTCAGGACTCAGGAGTCGAGAGTCGAGTCCAGGAGTCCTGTCCAGGAGTCCAGCATCAAGACGGACGGCAGCCTTCTCGCCCACATGCAGGCAGAACCAACCTCCCTCATCACATATGACACATGAGATCAAGCATCCAGACATCACATCAATCATGCATACATACATATAAACAAACACCTGCACGCAGAGAAAGCCAGCCGCCTCAGGAGAAGCAGGCCGCATGAGAAAACTGCCACACACCCACACCATCCAAGTGCAAAGGGCCGGGGGATACGACGTGCGTCATTTGCCCTAGGCTCGACATTGTTCCCGTTGTCTTTTCCGCTTCATCTTATTTTCATTTCCTTCTTCTTCATCTTCTTTTTTTTTTAGCTTTTCGGCCAACAAAAACTGAGCCAACATGTGCTGAGTGGCGTCTATAGTGTCTGAGCGGGCTTCACTAGCCGAGCGGAATCAAGAAAGCTGGAAGACTAGCACTGTCGTTGACGTTTTTTCTCTTGTCCCTCCTTTTTTATTTTTTTTATTTTTTACTTGTTCTTCTAGTTTCTTTATTTCCTCTCTTTTTAATTTCGCATCACTAACAAGCAGGGTTCGGGATGGAAGACGTGCTCTCCGCAGAGCCGATTTATCTATTTGTGGCCGAGGTTGTATCCACTAGATGGTGAGCCCAGCTTTATGCTACTGACTTGGTAGGCTAAGAACGACTCAAAAGCATTTGGACACCATGCCATTTCTCAAGGGAAGAAAAGGAACGACGAGAAAACGAACGAAAAGAACAGAAAAGACGGAGAAATAGGTGGCTGTTGGGGACTGAAAAACTCCGAGTAACTGCGTGGTACCTGCTTTGATTAGGTACCTAATCAAAGTAGGTACTCATCTACCCAAGTAGGTCCCTACTTACCCAATTGCTTTGGAAGGAAAGTAAATCCAAGTACCTAGGTACCTAGATATTGTTGGCATCCGAGAAGCTACTGCTCCTTGCACACGCCAGAATTCCCGACAGAAACAAGTCAACAGGCTACCATTGAATCCTCGATGGCCAGATAGCCAGGGTGGGACACTGCAGTGCAACATCCGAGGTAGCAAAAAAGCAAAAACAAAAAAACAAAACAAAAAGTCTAATCGCCAGACGGGAAGCAGCAAGATTGACATGCGTAGATCCGGTCCTATTGAACTTTCCGTGATACGACGTGCGACGATGCATATCTATGTACGTACAGACTACAGGGTCTCCCAGGCGTGCAAAAAGAGAGAAGCAGACAAATCAGAGACTGTATCAACAGCGCGGAGGTGGTGGTAGTGGTAGTGGGGAGCCGGGCGCGCAAATGATTTAGCTCCAAGACATGCAGCTCATCAGCCCATGTAGACTTTTTTTTGTTTTGTTTTGTTTTGTTTTGTTTTCTTTCTTCCCGCCGCAACATGTCTGGCCCGAGGTTCGACTGGATGATCGGAGTATTTGATGGATTGTGATGTTCAGGGGAGGGGGAAGGGGGGCTGATGGAACATGAGCATGTATGGTGCGTATACACCCTCTCCATTTTCCCTTTTGCATGTAGAGGCAAAAATGCAAAACGCAAAGTTGCAATGCAATACAACCTGTTGATAAAAGGCATCCAAGCAGATGGATGATTTGGTTCCTTGGCAGGCGGGCCTGGTGAGAGGAAAGGTGGCGGCTTCCCCCTTGCGCCTGGATGGATTCCAAATAAGCGGCGCCGAGTTGATACCATTTTAGAGCGCGGGTCTAAAAAAGAAACAATAAAACAAATAGCATGAGAATGGAAGACGGGAGCGCGGGAAAAAGGAAGGAAAAAAAAAAAAAAGGTTGACACCACCCGAGCGACGCCAACGCCAAGCCCCGAATGCATGTGCGGATGTGGCATTAAACGAAGCTAGATTGGGTCATTGGGGTAAATCGGCACTCGGGAGACGCGATCTGAACAGCCTAGACAGAGCTGAACCAGATTAACAGACCAAACGACCGGACCAGACCAGACCAACAGACCAGGCAAGACCAGACCAGATCAGACCAGACCAGGCGAGAACAGATCTGCCGGCCCAGGCCTCTCTCTTTTTTGATCCACAGACAGGCAGCCTCTTACATGAACCTTGACTGAGGCTTTTGTGATCCCGCTCAGGCTCTCAGTCTTGACCGCTTTTGGGAAAGGCATCCCGGGCCTTGAACGGGCGGCAGATGAGGCCGTCTCTCGTTTAGCATTTCGCGTGTATCATGGGCTTATAAAAGCCAGCGCGCCGGCCGGCTTTTCCTGTCCTGGGATCCTGGGCTCATGGCACAAATCACAAACGTTTGCATTCATGAAGGACTTTGCGCATACAGGAATCTATATACGGCATACACATCCACAACTCACATATACCCGGCGCCCCGTACATATATACCCCAATTGATGCCTCTTCGGTCTTCGGCTTTGGCTTCGCTTCCTGAAACCACCACCAAGACCTCCACCACTACGACTTGCTCCTCGGTTGGTCCCTCCCAGCCATCCGTACAGTACAGAACAACTTGATCCGGGATAGTCTGTCCCTCTGGGCACTCTGACACTCTGGCACTGTGACAGTTTGGTTCCACAACAGGCCAACATCCAGTGGGAACAAACCAGGGGTGTTTGCTTGGTTTCGCTGCTGGTATCACAGCATCGGCATTGGGGCCTGACACAAAACGGCCTTTTCTCCTCTCTCCCTTTCTTCTTTCTTTTCCCTTTCTTCTCCCTGTTTCTTTTTTCTCTTCTTTTTTTTTTCTTTTCAATTCTCTTTTCCCCCTGCCCTCGTGTTTTGTCCATCACTCGGTGGCCACGCGAGTGTTATTTATAAACACGAAGAAGAAGACGAAGTGCCTTCTCAAAAGGATCTTGCTTTGTTCCTCCACCTCTGCTCTTGAAGCACTTCTTTTTTCCTTCCCTTTTTCTATATATTTACCTACTCGTGTACTCGGCCTGCGTTAGACTGAGGCACATTTGAGTGACGAAGAGAAAAGGAGAAAGAAAGAAAGAAAGAAAAAAACTGCGGAAGGCTCCTCAGCTACCACTCCTTCAACATCAAAGCAACATGTCTCCTTCCTTGCAGTCGCGCAGTCACAGGCGGCATGTGAGCGCTCCCACAACATCGTCATCGACAACCACGACCATGAACATGGCGACAACCACGACGACGCACGACGCGCCGTCACAAGCATCCCATCAGCCTCCCTCTCAGCTCCGCCGCATGACGTCGTTTACGCAGCGTCTTCGCGGCAACCTCGGCCGCACGTCGTCCACGGCCGCTCTCGGCGAGGCGTCGTGGTCGGCGTCATCCGCAGCAGCAGCAGAGGACCTCCCCAAGCAAGCACATGCAGACGAGGACAAGAAGACGAGGCCGCGGTCGTTCTACGTGCCCACCCACGCGGCGGTGAGCTTTGCCCGCACCGTGTCGCCGCTGTCGCCCGTCCGCATCGACGCCAAGATTGCAGAGGATGACCTCGAGAACATGCCGTCGTCGTCGTCGTCGTCGTCGTCGTCGTCGTCGTCGTCTTCGTCGTCGTGCTGCGCCTCGGCCTCGGAGTCGCCCGCGACGCGCAGACGCTGCTCCCACCGCAGCCGGAACAGTGTGCCCGATTATACCCGTTCTTGTGGCCGATCTTGTGGCCGTTCTTGTGGCCGATCTTGTGGCCGTTCTTGTGGCCGTCCGCATGCTCGTACTCAGTCCACGCCTACGCCGCACTCGTTGCACACCTGCACGGACAACAAGGACGCGGACGGCTGCCACGGCTGGGCGTCTGCGCATCACCAGCATCACATCCGTGAGCAGCAGCAGCTTCACAACCACCAGCAACGAGACCACCGCCACCATCGCCAGACAGAGTACGCTGCATTCCTCGCCGACGCAGAGGCCGCCGAGCGCGCAGCTCGCGCCCGCATCGCCCTGCGCAAACGCTCGTCGGCCCCCGTGCCGTGTCGCGCGCTCTCCAAGTCCATCCACGTCTCCCATGCCGCCCCCATGACGTTGACCTTGACGTCGACAAAGGCAAAGACGACGCCATCCGCGGCGCCAACCACAAGCACAACCTCCAACGCAAGTCCCAAAACAAATGCAGCACCCGCCTCACATGCTCATCGTGACAGCGCCTATTATTCCACCCCGTCCCGGAGCAGCACCACCGGAGAAGCATGTGCCTCCGCCGCAGACACCCTCACCCGCCTCCCCGCGGCGACAGCCTACAACACACATGTCCCCAAGAGGCAGCCCAAGACGCTGGGACGACGTCTGTCCGAGTACTTTAAGCCTCCGCTGGGGGACGCCATGCAGGGACGAGTATGTCTTTCGCACTGATGGTATTTGGTGTCTTTGGTCAGGGAATGGAGAATCGCGGAACTTTTTTTCCCTTTGCCTTTTTTTAAAAAATGAAAAATAAAAAATAGCCCTTTTGGACTAGGAGGCGGTGTGCCGCGTTGGTTGCGTTGGCCGACTTGGGAGAAAACATTCTTTTCTTTTCTTTTTTTCTTGAATTTTGTTTTTCTGTCTTTTCTCTCTTTTCTGTCTTTAGGCATTCTGTCTTCTCTTTATTTTTCCACTTTTCATTTTCCTTTCTCGTCCTCGTTTTTTTTTCTCTCTTTTCTCCGTTTTCTCTTAGCTCGTTGCTTGTATATACTCTCGTCACGAAACATGGATGGCTGGAGAGGTGATTTCTAGATAGGACCCGCTAGGTAGGATTGAAATACGGCGCAACGTCTTTTTCCCTTGCGGTTGTAGTTGTGTTTTTTATAAATTGTGCTGGGTTAGGCTGCGGTAGAATACCTTTTGAGAAAGGCATAAAGCAATCCATTTTATTACTACGTGATAGTCCTTGGCATTTTATAGCAATAATTCTTCCTTCTTTATTTTTTTCTTTTGCGAAAACTTCTATCCATCGGGGAAATACGCTTTATATTTGTTTACATTTTTAAAATGTTCTATTTTTGAAGTGTTCATCGGAAAAATACATAATACTTTTAGGTAGTCGAATATTACCCGCCACTCATCGTATATTCAGGCACAGAGGTGCTTTCGATGTGGCGAAAACATGGTGCGCAAAGGGGCAGGCAAGCCAAGATGGCGCGTAGCTCCCTGCTTTGCATCTATGAAGTGAGGCTGTTATGGAGAGACCATTGTTATGTTTTGATAGTATTCGTTCCTGAGGGGGAAAAATACTCTGTAGCGGACTGGTTTACAAAAGATATGCGCAGCCCCTGGATGAAGAAGGAAACCGGCTTGCGAACAAGCCAACGAAAAGAGGGGGAAACAGCTCGTGTAGAACAAGATAGGACCAGGGCATCCGACGCTCTCCCTGCGCGTGGGATGCCGATCAATGCGGCTGACGTGGAGCTCTAGTCGTAGTATAAGGCTCTATTGTGATTGGTTCACTTCCGAATGAAGCACGAACAATTCCATTTATTCCTGCGTAATAGTCCTTGGCCTCTTTAGTACATATATTCTGCTTCTTGACTTCTTTGTTTTCCTTTTTGCAAAACCTCTTTCTTCTTTTTTCTTCAGTCTTGTTTTTATAACCATCCTTTTTGTACTGGTTATAGTATAGTTTTATAGGAACCTATTCACTTCCAAACCAAGCACAACCGAGCTTTTGTTCATTACTTTAGCGCTAGTCCTTGGCCCTCGAGAGATAATACTTGGTTTTCAATTTTGTTTTCCCTTTATCCCTCAAGGCGAGTGTTTTCTTTTTCTTTGCTTTTTTTTTTCTTTGTGTTTTTTCAGTTTTCTACATATTCTGCTTTGTCATGCTGCAGTAATACATTCACGTCTGCAAAGCGCATGTTCTTCCCTGCGCGATAGTTCTTTATCTCTTCAGAAAGAATATCGCTTCTTCTTCTTTTTTTTTTCTTCTCTTTCTTATAACCTTCACGTCTATTGTTTTTATTTCTAGGATTCATTCTTTTTTGGCTGCTCTTTATTTTGCTAACCTGTGCGGTGGTGATTGATTCACTTCCAAGTAAAACGGCTACCAGCCATGTTCATTGTTGCGCAAGAGTTCTGTAGCCTCTGTAAATTCATTTTGCGGTTTTCCTCTTTGGGATTGCCCTTGAAGACTCAAACCTTCGTTCTTCTTTTTTCACCTTCTTCATTTTTTTTCTTTCTATTCATCATCCTGTCCTATGGAAATTCACTTGCTGCCAATCCATCCCAAACCAATCCGGCTCATGACTGCCGACAGTCATCTGGTCACTGCAATGACGCCCATTCTTTTTCTTCCCCCTTCCTTCCCTTCAGACACAACAGGACTGTCTGACGAAGACATACGCAGCTGTGGCGCACAATCGCAGCACATTTGCCTTCGCATTGTTGTCCACGCGGCCTAGGTGGCATGTGTGTACATCCAGTGACTCGACAACGGCGTTATGACGAACGGGGTGCATCACGAATTGATACGACGGATGCGCTGGGTTCAAGAAATGCTCCATGTTTCTCAGTAGACGTATTATTTAAGAGGCTAGTATATAGCTGTCATGCTGTTTGCCCTTGGTTCGATACCCTAATCGTTGAATACGCGTAGGCTTGACCGCGGTCCCTTGGCCAGCCAAAACAGAACTGGCGAGTCACTGCGTAAAGACGAACCAAAACTGCGATCACGACACAGCGCGAAACCACGATACAGGAATCAAGAATTGTGCTTACCTGGTTCGTCTATACAATGCCGCGGCACCGAGACCACACCCGGAGCTGCGTCCCACCCGGGTCGCGAAAGGACACGGCAAAGAAGGTGGTTTTTCCGCATTCCACAATCGCAGCTGGGGCGTCTGGGATGAAAGAAGAATGAGACCAACTCTGATCAGATAGGTACAGCTGAGGAAACTGTAAATGGAAGCAGTTCACCCTATGCACAACATGTTCGTCATTCGTATAAATTGCTCGGGGTGTTTCCACTTCACATGCCAAGCCCGAAAACCGCTCATCTTACTGGCACGGGGTCGACAGTATCCCGTCTTAATCATGCCCTTATAATGAGGTGGTTGACGTGTTGGCCTAAACTCTGCCGGGCTCTAGTGACCATGTCAGCCTTCTCGGGCAGTTTGATGGCCGGTTGGCTAGACACAATACGCCTTTAACGGCCCGAAGGGACCACGAGGTCAACGAAAGTGCGAATGAGCCAATCGTATCGAGCTTTTAGAAGAGTACCTGATTCCATATAAGAACTATGCCAAGATAGAAGTACTCATAGTACCGTAAGCTATCGAGCGCTGGGTCGGCTCTGGGAAAGTTGGAAGTTTGTTCTATGTAGCGGCGCCGGTGTGGATTCCGTGAGCTTGGCGCCTTCGGGCACTTAAGTGCTATTGTGATGCTTTATAGTTGAACGATTGCTTCGTTGTACGTATTCTGTTTTTCTTTGCAGTTTTCATACATGTATATAGGGTGACTAAACAGGCCACTTTAGACATGTATACTGTATCAGCAGAAAATAAATAATAACACAAAGTTTACAATAAATTCCATTTATTCTCATCAACTTTTGTTCTCAAGCTCTCATAGCTAAATCACCGGTTGGCGTAGCATGGTCGGCATACCACTTCTGGCTGTCTCAAAAGATTCAATCACCTACTGTATATATAAATGGAAAGAAATGCGTACTGCATACGCGATTCGGAGTACGTGAAGTGAGAGACATTGTAGCTACTGAAACAGTTTTTCTTATAACACGACAGTTTTTTATGACCTACGTATATTCACTTGTTTCGTGGGTTCTCCTTGTGGTTTTCTTGTTCTTGTTTGTTCGCATAACACACAGACACACACACACACACATACAGATAAACAACCCATCTACCCAACATCCTGCACTCCCAAGCCCAAGATGAAGCGCATTCCCACACCCGCCCAATTGCGCGGGACACCGCGCGTAGTCATATCAACAACACATGCGATACGCCACTCAAGTGCAAAAAAAAAAAAGAATACACAAGCCAAGTTGGGTGTTCAGATGTGTGCATATAGAACTAACTGTTTCAGCCACAACGGCCCCGGGGTCCGTGATTCTGCGAGGACGGCACCCATGGTGGTTACTGCTCTCGTCTCGCATGCTTTATTCCAGGGGACAAAAGGCCAGTCAGGTCACAGTAGCGATTCCTGTCTCACGCCCTTCTTTGCAAAACAGAAACAAGGGATGAAAGGACAGTCAAGTCGCATTAGCGATTTCCAACATCAAGACAAAAAGGAAGGACAAAATCGTGGCATCGCGACATGCAACGTCCCCAGTCACGTCACCTCCTGACTCCTGGCTGCGAGATGGCCCCCGGACCAGACCGGACAGATATGGCAGAAATGGCGGGCGAATAGTCCTCATTGCCGTGAGACTAGTCCAGCATCATCGGATGTAGATGATGAGAAAAACGAAAAAAAAAAGAAAAAGAAAAAGAAAAAGAAAAGAAAAGAAAAAGAAAAGAGAAAGAAAAGAGAAAAGAAAAAGAAAAGAGAGAAAAAAAAGAAAAGAAAAAAAAAAAAGAAAACATAGAAAAACATTAAACATCAAAAACATCAACACATGACAAAGATAGAACAAGAACGAACAGATATGACAAAATGATAAAATTGAATAAATGAAGAAAACATGACTAAAAGTGATGCACGCAATACCCGCAATACACAAACTGTATACAATTGAGCGTGCAAATAGCGGTGACACAGCATGATAAGCATGTAGAGTCCTTATCCAAAGAAGAAAAAAGAAAAGAAAAGAAAAGAAAAGAAAAGAAAAGAAAAGAAAAGAAAGGAAAGGAAAGGAAAGGAAAGGAGATGTCCCCTCTTCGCGGATGCAAGAATTTGGACACCATGCGCTGGTTTACCGCGCAATGAAGATGTAGAAAGTGAAACGGAAGAAAGGACATGAGGATGACTTGGGATGCACGGAAAGTCGTCATGACAATTCGTCTTGATGCCGATGTGCAAACTAGTCATAACCTCGTCCCGATGCCGTGAAACTCGTCACACGATTTCCGTCTTGATGGATGTTCAAGCTCATCACAACACCGTCTCAGTGCATGCAGAAACCCGCCATGACCCAACCAGTCCATCCATCGCTGCCGCAACGCTCGCAAGATCAAGTCTGCATCACTCACTCATCCCTCCTCTACCAAGCACCATTCATACACCGCCCGCGACATCTCCCCTAGATGAAACCAAGAAACGGCGACAAACGACGAAAGTGACAGCTTCTCACACAAGGGCTTGGACTGAAGCATCAAGACGCAATTCGAAAGAGCATGCTAGGATCAATCAGACAGAAGAAACATGGAGGGGGGAGGAGAGAGGGAGGAGAAGAGGGAAGGGAGAGGGGGGAAAGCACGTGTGTCTCTGCCTGTAACCCCTGACGGTGCATGTTTCAAGGAATTCTGATACATACATATGCACATGTATGTGGGTGTCATGTACATGATGGACACGGCACGCGCACATGGCATCGAGACCCCGCACGTGAAGCAAGTGAAATTGGAGGCATATCAGCTAAACCAAAAAGAAAGGAAGAAAGAAAGAAAGAAAAGGGAAAAGAAAATAAATGAGTAAATAAATGAGAAAAAAAATAATAAGAGAAGATGGTAGTTGAAACGGCAAAAACAGCAAAGAAACGCCAAAAAGAACATCACCCTCCCATGACACGTGCCAGTCCATTCCTCCCCGGCGGCAACTGAATCTCTTCCTCGTCAGAGCTATCGTCCAGCTCCGCGCCCGCGCGGTCCAGCATACGCTCAATATCTTCGTCGCGCAAAATCTTTCGGCTCGTACCATTGCCGAGGCCAAGACCGCTGGGTAGGGACAACGCGCTGCGGCGGTGGCCCGGGACGTGCTGTTTCGCGGGCGAGTTCGGCGTCGGCGTGTGATATTGCTGTTGTTGGGGGGAGTCGAGAGCTGTGGGGGAGGCTGGTGGGGGGACGATGCTGGGGGACTTGTCGAAGCCGACCTTTTTGGCTGGCAGAGTCGGTCTGTTGGAGGGAAGACCCCTCCGTGAAGATCCGGACGACGGGAGTGCGTGTCGGTCTCTGCTGCTATGGGAAGGCTGGTGTTGGTGTTGGTATTGGTGTTGGTGTTGGTGTTGGTGTTGCTGCTGCTGCTGCTGCTGCTGGTGGTGGTTTGCGCCGGCTTGCGATCCCGGGGAGCCCAATGGGGAAAGGGAGTGTTTCAAGTTGGCCGAGTTGCCCGGGCTGCTCATGAATAACAACGTCTCAATGGCGTCTTGTTCCCGCACGTTGCTGTGCGGAGAGTGGATGATGGGTTTCACGGCGCTGTTGTGGGCCCGGAGATGCCCATGGCTGATCGGGGTGGAGGAGTGTGCTGATGGAGAGGCGGAATGAGAGTGGGAGAGCATGGTTGGCGTGTAGCGCGGGTTCGAATTGCGTCGTGGATTGGACCTGGGCGCCGACATTGACAGGGACGGCTGAATGGTGGCAGGCGGAGCGAGACTCGGCCGGTGGGGGAGTGATGACGATGATGATGATGATGGCGGCGGTGGTGGTGGTGATGATGATGATGATGGGTGGGAATCCGAATTGCGTCGCTGCTGGCTCGCTGGCGCGCTGCTGGTCATGTACATCTGTGGCGGGGATGTGCGGATGGGCAGTCGCGGGCTGACGGATGATCGGTTTCTGCCTTGATGAATGGTAGACGTGCTTGACGTTGGAGACGCGGCTTGCGATGCCAAACTCTCCACCTCATCCAGAGACCGGGCTTGCCAGCCATGATTCACTTTGACCATGGCGTAGGACAGTCGGGTCCTCAGTTCGGCGGATAGCTAGAATCAGTGTTAGCCACTGGATTTTGCGTAGACAGAGGGGGTGAGGGATATAGGCATTGAAGGAGGAAGGGGGGAGCATTAGGAAGCATTGGGAGGCATTGGAGGCATTGGGAGGCATTGGGAGGCATTGGGAGGCATTTGGGAGGCATTGGGAGGCATTTGGGAGGCATTAGGGAGCATGAGAAAAGCATACATCACTAATAGTGCTTGTGCTTGCTGTTGTGGAAGCAACACTGGCGGCACTCGTCGTCCGGGCATGTCCTTTGACGGGACTCAGGCTTCCAGTGCGACAATCCTTGACGCCTCCATCGGCCGTTCTCTTTCTCGAATGGCCCTCGGGCTCCAGACGAAGCCGATCTTGGGCGGCAGCGACCGCGGACAGGTGGTGCAGGTGTAGTTGACCAGCATGGGAGACGGCAGCCGCAGCGTCGACCGTGCTGGACGAGTCAATGCCGCCGCTGGTATCGCCGGGTGGCGGCGTGACGACGCGGTCCGTGGTGGATGTGGTGGTGTGAGAGGTTTGCGAGTCGAATAGAGCCAGAGGCTGGCTCTGGGACGAACTACTGCTGCCGCCATCCATATTGTCCCGAGGGAGGTTGCCTTGGGGCGGCGCGGACGGTGGCAACTGCAGATAATCAATGCCCATGGTCCTTGGATCTGTTCCTTTGTTCGTTTGTTCTTTCGTTGGTTCGTTCGTTCGTTCTCCTTCGTTGTTGTTTTCTCTCTTATTCTTGACCCTCCCAGACAGGTTGCACGATTGATGGATGCCTGTGGCCCGTGAAAAGGCCGCTTACGTCCTTTGGTGGTGTCGCGATGTGTGTTGTTGTGTACATGTATATATCAATGTATATAGAAACGTTGCCGAGATGATGCCTCGATAGCACAGCCTCTGGTTTCGAGTATTCCGTATCGCGCGCCAAAGAAGGAAACAAAAACGGTTAGGGGATCGGACACGGCCGAGTCGAACGGCTTTTTGTCGCAAACGTGGGACGACGAATCACTGCGGCGCGAACATTTGGGCGCGCGATGGCCTAGTCCCGTCTGATGGACAGCTTTGGGTACGGTGCCGGGCGCAAGGGCAGCTGGGTGTGACGTCGGCTGATGTATGATTCGGGTCGGTCTCGCGCGGGGAAGGAAGGGAGGAATGGCGAGAGCACGAGGGACGCGGTCATCCGGCGTGGAGCGGTTGTCGATGGCGGTGGCAGCAGTGAATGTCGGGGATGACGCGGATGACGCGGGAGAGGCGGGAGAGGCGGGAGAGGCGGGAGACGTGGACGAGGTGAATGGCAGAGACGAGCAATCGACTTGGCATCGGAGATGGGAGCCCTGCAAGCTGGGGTTGGTGGCCAGACGCCATGCAGGCCGACATGGCAAGAGGAAAGAGGGAGAGAAGACTGGACATGGACATGGACATGGACATGCGGGCCGTCTTTGCTGCATGGTTACGCGGTCAGGTCGCGACACGCCCAGCCCGCATGCGGATGGGTCATTGGCACCAGCCCCGATGAACGATGGCTGGTGGCTGGTGGCTGGTGGCTGGTGGCTGGTGGCCAGCCTCGCTCGTGGGGGTACAAGCCTCCAGGGTCCCCGCTACGCGCCCTCGTCTGCCGACTCTCCGCAACGTGGAGGTATCGGAGCCCCTCTCTCGAGGTCCCACGCGCCCCCACGCGCCGCCGTTTTGGCCCTTGGGGCTGATCCAGATGCTGGCTGGGTCCACTGAAAATCAGCCAGCGGCAGCAGGCTCAGCGGACGCGCCTCGGGCAGCTTTGGATGTGCAGACGTGGGAAGTGTTGGGTAAAAAGGAATGAAATGAAGGAGGAGAAAGAAAGAAAGAAAAGAACAAGAAAAAAAAAAGAAAAAGAAAAAAGAAATCAAGCACCATTTCTTGCTCCATGAAACGGTCCCCTCCAAGACGTCAATCTTCTTTATCGCGTTTTACACCAGAGGTGCTTTTCTTCTGTTACTTGGGTACCTACTTAGTACCTACGTATCCCCATTTTTTAGTTTCTTCAGTGTTCCGCAGAATAGGCCCCACCTCTTAACCTTTTTTTTTTTTTTTT